>CAUYON010176594.1:0-11971 GCA_963573935.1 Arctocebus calabarensis
AAAAAAAAAAAAAACAAAAAAAATGCATTTAGTAACATATACCCAATCTAGCAAACCTAAATCACAGCTTAGTGAAGGCTACCTTAACATGTTTAGAGTACTTACATTAGCCTACAGTTGGGCAAAATCAAATACCACAAAGCCTATTTTATAACAAAATGTTGAATATCTCATGTAATTTATTGAATACTCTACTGAAAGTGAATAGCAGAATGGTTATATGGGTATTCAAAGTAAAGTCTCTCCTGAACATATAGAGCTTTTGCACCATGGTAAAGCAGAAAAATCTTAATTCAAGCCATCTTAAGTCAGGAACATCTGTACACACTTAAGGCCTCCTGTCTATTGCATACAAAATTAAGTTCTATTTTTCAGTTATATAAAAGTTATCAGCTCATTAGAGAAAAATTATCAATTATACAAATAAGCAGAGAGAAGAAATTAAATTACCATTATCTCTCTACCAACAAAGAGTCTCTGTACTATATTGGTGTATGTTTTCCAGATGTGTGTATGTGTGTGTAAGAGAGAGAGGGAGGATACAAAGAGAGAGAATAAATGAATTTCTCTCTCAAAAAGTGAAATTATACCATATATAACTTAATACCATTTTACTTACATTGGTTATTTTTGTGAACTTTTTTCACATCAGTAGACAAATTTCTGCAACAAAACTCTCACAATTCAAAACTGTCTTTTTGTAAATATTTTAAAATGAGTGACATATATTCATTGAAGAAAATTACAGAGAAGGAAAATAAAATTTTAATTCCACCATGTGAGGGCAATCACTGTTAACATTTCCACCGTTGCTTTTACTGAATACGCACTATTCCAGTCCTCCAAAATTGGACACTGTCGCCAAGCTTTTGCTAGACATGCTTTTGCTAGAGAGAGAGCCGTGAATAGGAGACAAGCTAAACCTTTGTTCACCCCCTTGATTATTTCTTAAAGACTAAGCCTTAGGAGAAGAGCTAGTTCAAAAGACAGATACCTCTTCAAGGTCATTGGTCAATATTGCTAAATTGCTTTCTGGGAGAGTTTACAGGTTTATAAGGCACAGAAGTCCATTTTTCCAGACCCTCTTACCAATCTTGGGTGCTGCGATTTTGTTAAAAGTCTTTCAAGCATATTTTAAAACATTTTCAACTTTGGCATAACCCTGAGCTGTTTGGGGTCCTGGTTTAGAAGCACACACTGTAATAGCCTTTCTGGGATACTGTTCTCCCTGGGCTACTGTGAGGGGCAGGCATGTTCTTGTGTAGGAAAAAACCAGGAAAGACATGAATGTATACAGGGAGAAAACTACAAAATTACCAAAGAAAATATTCAGATGAAGAAAAAAATACGACGCTCTTTGAAATTGATTCCAGAGAGAAATAGAGTGATCTTTGCTTTGATTTTCTTTTCTTTAGCGCCCCATCCCAAGAAAGCACCCCATCTCTACTGTTCTGAAGGCTGCTCTTTAAGAAATCTTTCTGCCTTTTGTGGATCTGGTTTCAGTCAAAGAGCATATAATCTGCCATATGGAACTCAGTCCAGCAAAGGCATTGGCCTGTTTCCAGCAATTATCTGAGGAATTCTATTTCAGCCACTAAATCTCCAGCTTTAATCAACTTGCAAATCCCAATCACCCCCAGCAGTGAGCAATCATAGGTCTAAGAGAAGCAGTGATTGTGCCTCTGACCCAGAAGACCGCTCTCCATCAGCTAGCATTTGGAAATCCCTGGGGTCCAATTATCTCCATTAAAATTTCACTATTTCCAGACAAGGCATCTGAATGGCGGAAACGATGCCCAGGTGCCAGTGTGGCAGAGCTGCAACTTGGGGCCAGCTGACACTGCCATATCCTGCAGTGCCAGGGCTTGAGGAAGGGAAACAATTACCCAGGAAATAGATGTGTATCCTGTTCCCTTGCACCATCAGAAGTTTGGCTTTTCCAGACAGTTTTCTCCCAGCAGCTCCAGTGATGATGGCTCTGTGGCAGCCATCTCAGGGTATGGGATGGGTCCCTGGCTAATTTGGATTTGCTGCCAGCAGCCGTTTTGAGGCAACATTTGCCCACAGCTTAATCCCAGCAGTTAAGCTTTTCTGACACTGCCAAAATGTGTCACCCCACAACCCTCCCCCCCCAAAAACAGGGCTTCTGGTGCCCGGCAGAGGTCCTGATTGTATATTCCAGCAAGTGGAATAGATCAGCTCATAATGAATGAGCATGCAAAGCTCATTCATTCTGAACATCTGCAAGTGAAAAAGCACATAACCAAGTGAGGAACTGTTTTCTGAGGCAAGCCATACCCGAGAAAGAATATCACAAAACTTACTGCCTTATGTTACGGGTTAACAAAATTTCCCCCAAAAAAACCTATTTCTGTTTTTTTGTTTTGTTTAAGTGTTGATGTAGAAGGGAGAAGACAGGGGTAGCCAAAATTTGCATATAGAAAATCAGATCTTCCTCTCAAGACTGCCAGCACTGGTTCTCTAAAACACTTTTTTAAAAATTCTCTCCGTGGAAATAAAAATGGAATTCTAACCAATTTCTTCCTTTTAAAGAAACAGATCATGTTTATACTGTAATTAAGCCCAACATAAACCAGAGGTGTTTCTTCAATTGGGTCAGAAATTAGGAAGTTAGGCATGCCAGCGCCACCGTCAAACACACCTGCCAACAATTTTGCATCTTCCCACTTCATGCTTCTCTGAACAGCAGGAAATGTTCAGCGTTGTCATAAAGCTGCTTGCCTCTGCTTTGCTACGCAAGCATCTTCCACCTGCATGATTTTTTTTCAGGGCTTATTTTTCCTCTCTTGCAAAAGAGAAACTGCACCTCTCTGTCCCCCTATCTACGAAGATTCTTCCCACCGCTTATTGTTAAACAAAGTCCTGGTTCCCTTCAATAGATCAAACTTAGGCTTTATGCTTAAGATACTTGTATTTTCTTTTAGTTGGCTTTGGTTGTGTATCCTGTTGAAAACTGAGAAATAATATCAGGTAAGAGTTATTGCCACATGCACCAATAGTGCCTGCCGTGGGCTAGGGGTACATCGAGGGGAGGTTGCCTCTTCTGGGGAAAGCAAGGGTGGGAAAGTCTGCCACTGTTTCTGACCCCAGAGTAGCCCTTATATAACTGGGAACATAAAAGTCTTAGATCAAGATAACTCTAAAACATAATATGGATTTTCACAGTGCGATTAGGAGGGAGAAACACTCCACAGTGTTTTGCTTGAAATCTTACCCCTGCTGGGTGTCTTCCCATCTATACCTTTACTGCTGCAAAATCAGCTACCCAGACATCAGTCACCTAGCACTGCATAAAAACTACCCCAAATATCAATTTTCTATTTCTGTGTAACAAACAACTCCCAAACTTAAAACTCCAATCATTTCATTTACTCACAATTCCTTTGATCAGGAATTCAGACAAGGCATGGCCAGGCTGATTTATCTCTGCCCGTGACATTTGAGGACCTCAGTTGGGATGCCTGAAATGACCAAGGAGGCCGGCGGGGCTGACTTGACTGGACTCGTGTGTCTGGGACTTTGTTCTCACAGTCAGCAGGATACCTCAGTTCTCTCCTCCACCTGATCTCTCCATGTCGCTACCTTGAACTTCACAGCTCAGAGGTCTCGGGTGGTTGCGTTTCTTACATGACAGCTGGCTACTGCTAGGGACAAGAAGACGCCTCTAAGCCACTTAAAACACTGGCCTGGAACATCTCACATGTTCTCACTCATATGTAGGCATTAAATATTAGACACCATTGATCTCACGGAGACAGGGTGTAGAATGATGATTATCAGAGGCTGGGAAAGGGGGGGCGAGGAGTGGGGGATAAAGCAGGGATGGTTAGTAGGTACAAAAATAGAGTAAATGAACACTAGGTAATAGCATAAGGATATAATCAACAATAAGTTAGGGGATACTTTAAAATAACTGAAAGAGTGGAATTGAAAAGTTCCTAACACAAAGAAATGTTAACCCTTTCTGATCCCATGTCAGATTTCATCCAACAGAATGATTTTGTTTGTTTGTTTACAAACAAAAATACTTTAATTATTTTATGCAACCTAAAATAGACAATAAAATCATTAGGTGAGTTCATATTTCTGTTTTTCTCTTTTAAAACTGCAAGATAATTACAAGTAATCCACCAACCTCTTTCCCACCCCAAATAAAAAAGAGCTAGAGAGTATGCGGGTGGCAGAAAAATTGGATTGGAAAGGATTCATTAAATGCCTGAGGTGATGGATACTCCAATTACCGATTTGATTAATTCACATTATATTCCTGTCTCAAAACCTCACACGAATCCTATAAAGACGTACAACTATTATTACCCATAATAACTAAAAATAAAATTAAAAAAAAAAACCATGTAGGCCCTGTGTCACGTCTGTCATGTCTATTGGTCCAAGCAAGTTACAAAGCCAGCTCTAATGGGAGGGGAAATAGACCCCACTCTTGAGAGTGGAGTGGCAGGTACAGACCCAGGGAGGGACATTGAGAAAAACAAACTCCAGTCACCTTTGCCCATGGAATGTAGCATCTCCAGTGTGATTTCTAAAGCCCACTAGTGTTTTATAGACATGGGAACACCCAGGTTGCCTTCAGAAGGGACAAAGAACAACCTTGGTTACATTAGCCCCAGAAATGGAAGGAAAAAGTAAATGTCTTCCAGTGCCATTTGTTAAGTTTTGAGAGTGAAACCTCCTGGGAGTACTTTCTAAGTAAAACCACTTCACATGGACCTGCATCTGACGGTCTACCTCTGGGGAACCTGAACCTAAGGCAGAGGTTATTCCAATCCAAAGATTTCAGTCTCTTCTTCCAGGAAGGTTTGTAATGAGCACAGGCCAAAATCCAAGTCTCCGTCCCGACACCTGCAGAACTCCAGGAGTGAGCATTATAGCTCTAAATCAGGGAATCTCAGGTTGGCCTCCTCTTTACAGACTCTGGGGATCCTCAGAAAGCCTTAACGTCCTCCTCTAGAGATCCTAAATTAATTTGTCTGGAATGAAATCTATGCATCGGTATCTTTAGTATGTTTTGTAAAGTCCCCTCCCCCAATAATTCTAATGTGCAGACAAGGTTAACAACCAATGTTCAAGGTGGTTCGAGCTATGAAAACTGTGTGTGGCAAGAGGATGAGGAAAATGCCACAGGACGTCCAGTGAAGAGAAAAAATAAATAACCCTTAACCAAATCACCTCTTACTCTGGGGACATTATGTTATCAGGGCCTTCAAATACACGAGTTGTGGTTCTGGTTTTCAAATCTGTTTATTCTATCTTCAAGTCTAAGAGTGGAACACTTCTTATACATGTTTTGACCAAATAAAAGTTATATATACAGGGTGTCCATAAAGTTCGTGTATAATTTCAAATAGTTCACTAATTTAAATTGCATACAAACTTTATAGACACCCCGTGTGTGTGTGTGTGTGTGTGTGTACATACTCTCCTAGTTGGGAAAATAAATTCCAGGCACTGAGTCCCCTTTCCCCATGGCACATAGCAACTCCAATGTGATTTCTAAAACCCACTAGTGTTTTGTAGACATGGTAACTATCTACAAAACAGTTTGAGCTGTTTGAAGTAGAGCTTGGAGTGCTATTTGCAAGCCAGGTTGTCTTCAGAAGGGACAAAGAACAATCTTGGTTACATTAGCACCTGAATTGGAAGGAAAAAAAAATGTTTTTCAGTGCCATTTGTTAAGTTTTGAGGGTGAAATCTGTCTCTTAAAGTTCCATAAGCTATATTTCAGAGCATAAAAAACTAGCAAACATTTTTATCTGGCTAATTCCATAATCAATAGAACAATATTTTCCCTTTTTCTTCTTGCTAAGTCCGTTTATCTTCAAATGATACAAAGGAGACAGTGTTTTAACTTCCCATTATTATATTTTCTTGTTAAATTTAATCCTTAGTCCTAATTCTCAACTTGGTTCCTATAATCACTGGCTTTTATTCTATAAAACTTTGTTCTGTAATTAGCAAGATAGAGATCAATGTAACACAAAATATGCACGAACACAGAACCAGATTCTTCTGCTCTCTCATGCATAAATGCCAACTGTAGAAACGAACCTGCAAAAGCCGTTTGAGGGAAACTTGATCTCATCCCAAAAATAACAGCCTCCATTTACATGGGAAGCAGCAAACTTGAAATATTTCATTTCAACATCACACTTCCCCTGCCCCCTAGGAATTGTAAGATCTCTGAAAAGATATGTCTTATAATTATCACAGTTTAATTGGCCATGTTTCTTCTTTCATAGTGGTAAAATAATGGTGTACCTTAAAACTGACAATGTCTTAGTTTGGATGAAATATGGCAATCCACACTAACCCAGTCAAAAAGAGAATAAAACAGATTTCAGATTAAAATGCATATCTGAAGAAAAAGAGAAAAACTGAATTTCTTTTCTGATATAGTCCCTTTTGGACCCTACCAAAGGTAGAGCCGTTTGAAGTATAGCTTGGAGTGCTATTTGCAGGCCATTATATATGGTCTCTCTCATCTATTGCAATTTCAGGCATATTGCCCACATTTAGGACCAGCTCTGAAAGAGACCACATTGAAAGTATAACTTCATGGTCATAAATATTGTGATTATCCAGCTGGCATTTGGTTGAGTTCCTACAACACACTTCTCTGTTTCACAAGAACTGCCTTTGGGCTTTCAATACCAGTAAGGGCTCTAATACAGGAGTGAAATAATTCTGAAATTTTAGTGAGAATACCCTTTGGTATTGATGTGGTGTTACACTTACTAATCCCAGGGGCTCACCCCAAACCTTTTGATTCAGAAGCTCTGAGTGTGCGAGTGATAAGCAAGCTCTGAGGGTAATTTGGATACACACGAACACAGAACAGCCCTGCAGCGGGGGTCCCAGAGCCCTCGCAGTGTGGCATGCATATTGGCCCATCAGTAGGGAGATTTCCTAAGCCCTGCATCTGTGCAGAGCTGATCCCCAAGTCTCCAGAGCCACCTGTGTGTTCACACTGATCAGTGGGCATATCTCAAGCCCAAATGTTTTCACACCTACTCTGTTTTTCTGATGATCTGTTTTCTCCCCTCCATGTGAACCTCTCGTGTCCCAGAACCTGGGACACCTGTGGCAAAAGCTCTAAAAATGTTCATTCAAGGAATGAAAGGAACTGAGGCCTAAAGCGATTTACTTAAAATAGTAAAGAGTCAAGAAAATCTGGGTTAACACGGACTTACATTTGCCAGATAATTTTCATTTTCAACAGCCAGCCACATAGAAGCTGCCTTTTTCACTAACATTGGAATTATAACCAAGCTCAACACTCAATGCCTGCCCCGCCTCCTATTTCATTTCATATATATTATGAACAGCAGGTGTGATGGGCTGAATAATGGCCCCCATAGATGTTATCTTAGCCTATTCAGGCTGCTATAACAGAAGACCATGTACTGGGCACCTTATAGACAACAGAAATTTATTTATAACAGTTCTGAAGCATGGGAAGTTTAAAGTCAAGGGGCCTGCAGATTCAGTGCCTAGAGAGGGCCAGCTTCCTGGTCGGTAGGCAGCTGTCTTTTCACTGTCCTCCACATGGCAGAAAGGGAAAGGAGTTCTCTGCGGTCACTATTATAAGGGCACAAATCCCATTCATGAGGGCTCGATCCTTGTGAACCAATCACCTTCCAAAGGCCCCAATTCCTAATACCATCACACTTGGGATTAGATTTCGCCATAAATTTTGGAGGACACAAAAATTCTTTCTCTAGAAGACATCTATGTTCTAATCCTGGAACTTGTTAATAGGTTACCATATATATACTCATATAAAAAAAAGAAAGACTTTGTAGATGTGAATAAATTAAGGGTCTTGAGGAGTTCAGGTAAGAAAGAGAGGTAAGGCTGGAAGCTGAGGTCCGGGAAGAGAGAAATGCTAAGCCTCTGGCTTTGAAGATGGAAGAAGGAGCCATCACTCAAGGCATAGAGGCAGCCAGAAGAAGTTCGAAAAGCCAAAGAAAGGGATTCTCCCCTACAGCCTCCAGAAGGACCACAAGCCTGCCATTGCTTTATATTTAGACCAATGGAACCCATCCAGAACAGTAAAATAATAAATTTATATTGTTTGAAACACCTAGATTTATGATAACCTGTTAAAGCAGCAATTGGAAACTTATACAGTGAGTTTTAAATTATCTTTCTTATGACATAGTTTAAAGTTCTCTGAGTAAATAATGGCCTGTGACAGACCCAAAGCAACATAGTTAGCATGGAGCCTGAGACACATTGGCACGGATTTTTTCCTATTTTTTGAAAGCAGATGGGATTAACTGACTATGACTTTGATTCTTAAACAACAAATGCTAACATGTCTGAGCCCATTCCAGAAAATGAACTTCTTTACAACCAAGCAGGAGATCGTACAAGATTCTGCAAGTCTGCCATGAAAATACACTTGTCCTGGCCCATGTCAGAATGTCGCAAAGCAACGGGTGCAGACACGGGTCCAGAGAAAACGGAACACTCCTGCACTGTTGGTGGGTCTGCAAATTTGTACAGCCTTTATGGAAAGAAGTATGAGAATCCTCAAACAGCTAATAGTAGACCTTCCATTTGATCCTGCAATCCCGTTACTAGGCATCTGAAAAAAGGACATGTGCACAAGTTCGTAGCAGCACAATTTACAATTGCAAAGATGTGGAAACAACTCAAGTGCCCTTTAATACATGAATAGATTAATAAACTGGCATATGTGTACCATGGAATACTCTTCATCCATAAAAACGATGGCGCTTTTGTATCCTTTGCTACAATATGGATGGATTTGGAGAACACTCTCCCAAGTAAAGTATCACAAAAATAAAACAAGCATCACATGTCCTCAATATAAATTGAAACTTGTAGAATAACAACAATGTGCTCACATGAGAGAAAAACTCAATTAAATTCAAGAAAGGGGAGGAGGAGATCAGTGGGTTCCTACTGAGCGGGAACAATGTGCGGGTGTCTGACACACTTCCTGGGTGAAAGCCACAACTACAACTTGGACTTCACCTTCCAAAGTGAATAATGTTGCCTAATCATACATACCCTAATATTAATCTGAAAATTTTTTTTAAATGCCATGTTCAAAATGAAAACTCGTTTGTATTTAAAAGCATTTTTGCTTCCTGTTGTGTTTAAGTTTCTATTACAGTTTAGAGGAAAATGTTTCTATCAGTGTTCCAAAGAAAATGTGGCCCCTCAATTCTGCCCTACGCAAGACGATGAGAGGGCTATTGAGAGGGCTAACCATCTCCATGCCTGGGAGTCTGGCAGGTTCTCTTGCAGGGATACGTCTAGGCTGCAGACAATTCCTTCTGCTGTTCCATTCATAGTCCTGTCTCTTGCTCTTTCTTTCCTCTCTTGCTCCTCTATACCTACAAGCATTTCCTACACCATTTCTAAAGCTTCGGGGGTCTTTGGGTGATTTTTTTACCATCACCCAAAGAAACAGTGTAGAAACTTTGCGGTGAAGAGCTATGTAGTGTCTGTTGTCTCTCAGCCCTACAGTTCCCCATGTACACCCTTTGCTCTTCCCCAGTGCAGAGGGCCTGCAAACCACCCAAGCCAGGCTGGCTTCCCACCTGGCTTCCTGACAGATACTACCGATAGGCAGGAGGACATCTTTTTCCTGTAGACTTGGTTGCATTTTTTGCAGAGGCAGCAGCCACACACAAGACAGGAGCCACAGCGTGGCAGCAGCTTCTGCAGGAGAGGCGGTGGGAGCCATGGGTAAATGCAGTCTCTGGGCTTCTAAGGACACCGTGTTGTACCCTCTGAATAACAGCTTTTTCTCCTTTCTCTTTCAGAACTAGAGGTGGTAGCAGCTTCTCGCAGTTGCTGATCTTTGGGAAATCTCACGTTCCCCTTTTTTCTCCACTGGTTCTTCTAATAGCTTTCCAACCAACTACCTATTTGGAAACCTAGAGTAGTTTCTGTTTTTCTGATAAGATGCACACTGGTAAGACTGCATCTTTCACTGACATTAGCAAGAGACAAATGGCAAGTGTCTTTCTGTACATTTAATACTTGAGTTCTTTGGAATCATTATTTCACTGGGTTCAAAAGAATCAATGTTGGATCCTTCCCAGAAAGGGGAGAGGTGACTTGGGTTGGACAAGCTCAGGGGAAATCAGGCTGGCAGCCAGTGTTCTTTCTTAGACACTCATGGTCTTAGACTATTTTCTCTGGACACACTCCCTGAGGCGAGAACTCATGAGTTAGTGGCTTTTTATGGGAGTGTTATTTGGAGAGACCTATAAAAGAAGGGGGTAAGCTGGCAGGATGAAGCTGAGCAGAGGTAAGATGCAGGAAAGGTCCCACAGAGGGCAGAGAGGCAGGGAGTTTAAAGGATGTCTCAGCTTTCCTAATGCTTGCACCAGGCGAAGGGCTGCCTTCAGGGCACCTGAACTTCCAGGCAATTCTGACTGGCTCTGGTACCCAAGAACAGTCTGAAGAAGAGTCACAGGAGTGAGTCTTTCGAAACAAAAATACCCTAAAGCCAGGGAGCAATGCAGAAAAAAAGGAACCTGAGGAAATATGGCCAGGCACTTACAGGATCTTCTACATCCCTGTTCCCTACCACAGTGCAGTCACATTATTCATAGCTTACTCTAGTCCTTCACTCAGGATGAGCCCCAACTCTCAGGCACAATGCCCTGGGGACAGAGCCATGAGCCAAAGAGATGGTACCCGGCCTCCCAGTTCTGGCAGCAAGACCAGACCAATTCCAGACCACTGAATAGAGTTCTACAACACGGGGACAAGCTCTGTGGTGGGGTGGGAGGGAAGTCCATTATTCCTCTGGAACACTTAGCAGATGCACCTTCATGCGAATTTGGCAAGTGAAGGCTGGAGTTTATCTTTATAGTGTATAGGGGCAGAGAGGAGCTGCTAAGGAAACAGGTGTATAAGGGGATCTTCAAAAGAGGGGATCTCGCCACTCTGGACCTGCCCAAGTACAAGGGCTGAGACTTACCTTCCCACACAGTTCCTCTAGATATTAAGGAGGACAACCCCCTGTTTTGAGCAGCTTATTAGTATTAATTCATAGTACAGTGTAGTACAGTATGCCAATCAGAGTTTTAGTTAGGGAAGCAGAGCCACTATAGGTGTTATGGGACAAGAAATCGCTATGATTTCAACATGCACCAAAATTACATGCATTTTGGTGCATGTTGAAATGTAACGTCCAATGTAACAGCTTTGGGGGTTGGGGATATGTGAGAGGTGATTAGGTCACAAGGGCTCTCCCCTCATGAATGGATTAGTGTCATTATTGTGAGAGTGGGTTAGTTATCCTGGAACTTTGGCCCCCTTTTTCTGTCTCATGCACTTGCCTACACTTTCAATCTTCAGCCATGGGATAATACCAAGAAGGCCTTCACTAGATGCCAACACCTGTGTTATTCTGTTATAGCAGTAGAAAACAGTCTAAGACACAAATGCATTGTAGGAATTAGACTTTACACAACTGTGGTTATTGCTGGGAGTGGATGTCCCCCAAAGAGTGGGAAGATCAGAGAAGAAGCCACCAATCAGCTTTCCTAAAGCGCTGGCACCACTGCCATGTTAGAGCTTGTTGGGGAGACTCCAGCCACGGAAGTAGGGCTAGGGACACAAGCTCACAGAGAAGCCAATGAGCAGCTGTTCCCCTGTAGAGTTTCTACCTTGTGGTTCTGCTTCTGGGCATCTGGAAGTGAGCCTGGAGCCAGAAGCGCCAGCAGATACAAAAACAGCTAGATGCAGAGTGAAGACCAGCTGCCTCTCTGTGTCTCAATGGAAAAGACCCTCAGAAAGGGATGCGGAGTGCTTCACTTCTGCCTCCCAACTTTTATGGAAAGTTTTCCTTTGGTCAACTCTAACCTCGAATCATAGAGGGAAAGAGATTCTGGGAATTGTAGTTCCCAGCTTAACCAAGGTGATATTAGAACAATCCAGC
>CAUYON010176596.1:0-11900 GCA_963573935.1 Arctocebus calabarensis
TTAAGAGACCCCAATCTCTGGGGGTGCCAGGTAAAGCAGCTCTTTTGCCAGCCTATTTGGACACAGTACCCCACCTCTACCAAGTAGGGAGGGAAGACAAAAATGCAATAAATCAAATCAAAACAAGCAAACTGAAAACTCTACGGGATAAGATTGGGGAAAAAAACAATTACTATGGGTGGAAACACTAGCAAAATTGAAGTCTAATTGTTGAAAAAGGCAACAATGGAAAATTATATTTAAACTAGAAAAATGAAGAAATAAAAGAAAAAAGAAAAGAAAAATCTTTAAGGAAAATATTGAAATTAAAAACAAAACAACAATAACAAAAACAAACAAACAACAACAAAAAAACCCCACAAAACAAAACAAAACCAAAAAACAAAGCAGTATATACATCTTGCTGAAATTGGGCAAGAGGTGATCTAGGGTATGATATGTTAATCACAATGTTGATACCGCTGAACAAAATGGAGACCGGAGGCCTCTAATGATTTCTCAAACCCCACAGGGTGGAGATCTTAAATCCACCTCAGCCTGCTTAGAAGGCACTTTAAATTGCTAACTTGGGCTAAGCAGAAGCTTTCCCAGGAAAGCGCTTGTCACTGGGATCACTCCTTAGTGATAACCTATCCACTTACCCAGTGTGCCAAAACCAGTCTCACCCTATGCCCCTGAGGGCTAAGGCTGCAAGGCCTCTCAGTCCCTGCCTTTAGGCTGCTTTGTCACTAGATTACTCGCTCCCGATGCTTGTTCTGCTACCCTGAGGGAGGAGCTTGCCGGGGGCAGTTCTAGGATGGCTCCACATGGCCCACAACCAAACACTGGTAGCTCCATCTGGCTCTGTAGCTCAGTCTGGAGCCCCAGACAACACTCAAAGACCTCCACCCTCTTGCCCCAGTTCTCCCAAGGCAGTTCAACCGAGTGCCAAGTCCAAAAGAAACCCAAACAGCTCACAGGTAAGGCCTTTCCAGTTTGCAATCTCACTGCTGCTGCAGCCACAGCTGCCGGCAGGATTAGACCGAATGAACACACACAACCACTTGTCAGATCTTCACTGCTTTTGCCTTCCTCAGGGAGTCCAGAAGTCTCATGCTGTCTCCTTGTGTCCCCAAATGGATGTTTCAGGGCAGATCTCGCTAGTCAGAGATGCCTGAAGTCTTCTCTCCCCAGTCTCACTGTGCCCAGTTACAAGGAAGCTGTTACCCAGCCACCATCTTAAAGCCACTCCTGCCTATTATTAAATATTTGGAACAATAAGCACAGAGTAAAAAACTTGTTGCATATTTCCAATGGAGACTTTTCATAACTATTTCATATTATTCAGTAGGTGAGCTCATGAACATGGTAGTGAATATTTTTTCAAAATAGAATTAGATTTTAAATTCCTCTAAGAAAGAGCACATTGAAAGGAATCTATAATAACACCCCTGTTTAAAACATCACCCAATGAATGCATCCCTTTTATACAATTGGATTTTTACATTCCATTTTCTAGAAATGAAGTATAATTTATATTAAATTCACCATTTTTTATTGAGCACTAAACATACCTCATGCTTTGAGTCTTAGGGGTTCAAATAAAAATAAAACATAGGTCTTGTCTTTAAGGTGGCCATGTATTGTCAGAGAAGATGGTTATCACACCCTGTGGGAAAATATCAGCATCAAAGAGGAAGTGATTAATTCAGCACTGGTGGGGAGAAGTCTGGAAAACTTTATGGCATTAAATCAGGATCTTAAAGGATGATTAAGAACACATCAGGACATTAAGGGATTGATTACTCCAAACATAAAAAGAGCATGTACCTGGGGGAAGCTGGATGAAGGGTACATGGGGACTTGTACAGCTTCCTACAAATCTATAATTATTTCAAAAAAAAATTTTTTAGAGAAGAACACGTCAGTGCTCACATACATAAATATGCATTATTTTTAGAAAAAATAGCAAGTAATCTCCAGTGAGGTATTGGAATAGCAGGCTGTGGACAGGGAGTGAGGAATCCATTTGTACTGCAGAAAAATAACTGGCAAGAGTAGAAAAATCCATGATTAGGTACAGCAATTAATATGTTATTTTAATAGCTCCATAAAGAAGTTAGAAAGCCTGAGACTAAATCTGTGCCAGTAGAAAGGAAAGAAGTGACATTTTCAAGGTAAAAGCAATAGGCTTTATAAAAGAAGGAAGAAGCAATTTTAAGGTTTGGGGGGTGGAAATTTATGCCATTAACCATTATAGACAAAAACCAAGAAATCTTTTCGAATTCAAGACAATAAGTTCAGTGTGGAAATACTGACGGGCACAGTACTACGTGGAACATGGGATTGGAATTCAAGAACAGGGTCTTATAAAATACATTTTCTGTACTGTTTAAGAATATTCAGTTCAGGTTCTGCGCCTGTGGTTCAACGGGCTAAGGCGCAAACCACGTACACCTGAGCTGGCAGGTTCGAGTCCAGCCTGGACCCAAACAACAATGACGGCTACAACCAAAAAATGGCCAGGCGTTGTGGCAGGCACCTGTAGTCCCAGCTGCTTGGGAGGCAGAGGCAGGGGACTCACTTAAGCCCAGGAATTGGAGGTTGCTGTGAGCTGTGATGCCACAGCACTCTGTCCAGGGTGACAGCTTGAGGCTCTGTCTCAAAAAAAAAAAAAAAAAAAGAATATTCAGTTCAATTCAAAAAGAAATAAGACAGACTGAACAAGAATTGTTAGCCATATTTAGTAACAGTGATAAAAAGTAGGCAAAACGCGGGGTATGTGCTTAGTATTGCAAAAGTATGCCTGAGGCTAACAGACAAAATGGACTCCCCCAGCTCAACTGAGGCTCAAAGTTAAAACAGAGCCTGGTGGTCATGGTTGGGTGAGGGGGCAGTCACATACTCTGTGTTCTCAGAAAAATGTTCTCCAGCCCTTTCTACAACCAAACCAAACCAGTTTCTGCAGTAGGTGGCAAGAAAAACTGCAGCCAGAAAACACCCCTTCCTCTACTCACCATCTGAAAGACACAGGATGCAGACACTTCTGGTTTAGGCTTAGAAACCAACCAATCACAGCTTGCCTGTCCCAGCCAATCAGAACCCAGCTGCATCCACCAATCAGAACTGAGTTTTGGTCATTCATTTCCATAAATGGACCCGACTAGGAAACTGGGAGGGAACTTTTGCTGTCAAAAAACCCCTCTTGCCCCTCTTTGTTCTTGGGAATGCCTGCACCTTCCTGTTACACAGAAGACTGGGTCTTCCCAGCTTGCAAAATGTTCATTGTAATAAAGTCTCTTTCCTCCAAATTCCTGTTAAAAGAACTTTGGTTCACACTATAGATAATAAATAAGCAAGAAATTTGTGAGACATAGGTTAAATATGGCCATAAGCTGTAAGGCAGCTAATCATTGATTAAGAAACTAAAAATACGATGGAGCAAAAAGAGTATTGTTTAGAGATAGAAATGGGTGGAAAAACTGAATCATGCCCCCTCTAGGATGACAACTATATCGCCCCTAAATTTAGCTACTGTCGTTAACACTCATGGTTTCTTTCTGGCCTATGTGTGGCACAACAAGCCAAATATCACACTGGCTCAGGAGTCAATTTGTGCACCTATAGCTCAAACCTTCACTCTGGTCCTACATGATTGGCAAAGAAAACAAATGTATTTTATCTTCTCATTTTCACACCATCAGCAAGAAAGATGAAAGAGAGAAAAAATATATGAGCACTGTGATACCAAGAAGTCTGGTATTGTATTCCTTTGGTCTACTTGTACCTTACTCTAAAAATGTTCACTCACCCAATCTCCTTACTCTTGCTTCTCCATGTGTGTTTTAAATTGATTCAATAAACCATGTGATTCAAGTATTTTAATTTGGTCTGTGGGTCTTTCTGCTCTGTGACCTCTGATGCACTTGGAAACTACCATTGCCTCAAGGTAATTTCCACATGCTTCATGTGATCTAGAGGGTTATAATCAGTTGCGGTAGTTGAAGTTCAGACAACCCAATTAGACCCCAATTACCTTTGTTACACACAGTAAGTTAAACACATGTTTTCAACAAGTATAAAATTCCACAAGACAAAATCAAGACTTCACTTTAGAAAAAGCAAAAGTTACTTCTTTTTATATCTGTTACTGAAAACTTACTCTAAGCCTTTGAAAGCAAAAACCATGTCCTATTTATCCCTGTGTCTCCACACCTCGGCTATCACTGGTATGGTGCAGAAAATCACTGTATTTTTGTAAAATTAAAAAATAAATGTCAGTGCTTTTTGATAAAGCAAGATATTTACATACTGGTATTTACATGCCGACCCTGACAAAACAACTTAGCAGGCTTATAAGCAATTTTATTAAAAATAATAAATTGTTCAACCTGCAGCCCAAGGGTCCCATGATAATTTTGTGAGGACTTTTTTGCTCATCTTTGATGTCAGATACCACAAAAAGTATCCATGTTTTATTTTTTTAACTAATTAGCTTTTGTTAGTGTTTGTGTTTTGTTGAGTTTTGTGACCCCCCAAAACTCTTATTCTACCAATGTGCCCCAGGGGAAAAAAAAAACCCAGACCATTCATAAAGAGAGAGATTATTGTGGGAAAACACTGAATTCCTCCTGGATAGGACTGACAATAAAAATGACTTCAATGACATGATGGTTCCAGATATCAAGATCAGTGAACTACAACTTGGTTTTCAGCAGATTCCAAACTCTCTACTTTTTATCAAAGTATGTTGACAAGTAGATTTGACGTTGTGCAAAGTGGAAAAGTTAAGTCCATGTCATACACACTGCGTGAGACAGAGAAGTGATGTGAGTATTAAGTGAAGGTCAAACCCCAACACATGAATAAAAAGGAAGAGAGAGAGAAAATCAAATAAAAGTCTTTTTGTTTACTTATCCGAGAAGATGGTTAATTCTGATACATGTTAGATAAATTATGGTTTACACATACAACAGAATATTTGCAGTTACTTTTAAAAGGTGAGAAACAACTTATGAATGGATACGGAGCAATCTACCAGGTCTATTGTCAAGCAAAAACAAAAAACATCAAAATGAGGAGCAGTTTGTACAACACACTAATATTAAGTGTTTTTTTAAAAAGATGCAGATGGGTACTTGTTATGTGCATAAAATTCATTGGTAGACACATAGTGTAGTGATAATATTGGTTGAGTCTAGGAAGGGGGACTGGGTAGGATAAGAAGGGATAGAAAGCAGTCTTTTGGGGGGCTGTATGTTTTTTTTAATTTATAATTTTTCATGCATTATGGTTTTTAAAAGTAAAAATTCAATAAAATAAATAAAACAATCTTTTAAGTTTAAAGTCAAATTTTTTCTAAAATGCTCTTTCATCAAAAATATGTCAAACTTGGGCCCTGAGCTCTGGGTAGGCTTGCTGGGTGCTTGCCGCTGGTGAATGGGAATTGCCCATCTCACATGAGCAGAAAGGTGCACCTGTTGTTTTTAACAGATTTTCCTGGTCATCAGCCATCTTTCAGAAGAGTTCCATTTCCTTCTCAGCAAAAACGCAAGACCGGCTATCCTGACGTTCTCAGATATTCTGTGCTGTGACTTCTACGCTGCTAACAGGTAGAATGAAACAATTGCAATTATCCACCTCTTTTCAAGTTCTCAGATCATCACTTCAGTGGTCAGGGTTGTAAAAGAGCTCACTGAAAACTCTTTGGATGTTGGTGCCACAAGCATAGATGTTGAACTTGAAAACTATGGTTTTGATAAAATTGAGGTACAAGATAATGGTGAAGGTATCAAGGCTACTGATGCACCTATAACGGCAGTGAAATACTATACCTCAAAAAGAAGTAGTCATGAAGATCATGAAAACTTGACCACTTACGGTTTTCTCAGAGAAGCCTTGGGATTGGTTTGTTGCATGGCTGAGAGTCTCACTGTGTCACCCTGGGAAGAGTGCCAGGGCATCATCATAGCTCACAGCAACCTTAAACTCTTGAACTCAAGAGATCCTCTTGTCTCAGTGTCCTGAGAGGCTGGGACTACAGGTGCCCACCACAATGCCCAGCTCGTTATTCTATTTTTTTTTTTTAAAGATTGATAATATTCAGTTGAAATTTAGTTTTGTTGCACTACGGAACAGCCATCACCTAAAACTCCAACTGTTGACATTTCTTTTCATTAGGTTATTTAAAAGATGTTTAAATCTTGGTTATAAATAGAAAAATTAAGCTAGACTTTCAGAAAAATAGGCAGGAGATATCTAAAATACATCTAATTCTGTATTATTTATTTAGCACTCAAAGAATGGAAAGTTTTCCTAATTTGTCATTACAAAATAACTTCCAATCTTAAAAGTCTAAAAGAAATAAAGTGGGTTTTTTATATATGCAGAGTAAACTATTAATATTTAAAAATGGAATTACTACTTTTGTAAGCTATGGTGAAAGTAAGTGTATTAGTGACTAATACAGATTCATAATAGTTTTCTTAAAACTCGTATTCGCAAGTATAATCTCTTAACATTTATTGTTTACAGAGCAATAATTTTGAGTTATCATCATGTTCAGTATTAAATTACTGGTATTAATTACTAAGCATCATGACTAGAATGAATTAGAAATAGTGAAAATTCTACTTTTTACCTGTTGATAAAAAATTTTATAATGACTACTTGTATATATTGCTCCTATCACATAATAAGATATATATATAATAAAAGATCACATTCTTTATTTAAAAAATATGTAAAACTCAATGCAGTAAACAAATATATTTTCACCCATATTTATGTTTACAGTACATTTTACAGTGAAAGATTTTTCATTTCCCATGTTCTAAAACTACCAAAATAGGATAAAAGATTATAATTTCTATTTATGAAAAGTTAGGCATTTAAAGCACTTTTATTTCTTTCAGGGTAATAAGTATGGCACAGAACCCTTTAACTTGGCTAAACCCTATTCAACTCCAGAGATTCCAATACAGCTGATTTCACCAATTTCAAAAAATTAAAGCCACTCTTTCTCCCCAATAGGAGGTAGTATGTGGTAGGTGATAACATTAAATCCCAAATTGTGAACTTAAGTCTTCATAAACAAGACCTTGGTTTCTCTCTTCTATGAAATGGGACTATGCGGACATAAAACCGATAGTACTATGAGTAAATATAAAACCCACAATAAATGGTAGTTATGACTAATGTAATTTAAAGGTCAAATGAAGATACGCTTATTCTATATAAATATTTATGTCCAGAAAACATATGCTTATTGTCTGATTTAAATAAAACTGTAAATGCCTAATGAGGCTTCTGATGGCCATTATCATCCTATCACAGCTTGGCAAACATCATTCTCAAATATCTATCATTACCCATTTGAATTGGAAATGGCTCATCTCCCAGCATATTCACAATTAACTGCTTCCAATGGCGTTGGTAAACAAATTAACCAAATTATTGTTGAAATTTCATATACCATTATAAAATTCATCTGGAATGGCTTTTGAAATGTAGATTTTTATTAAAAAGAGAAAAAGAGACATACCATGTATTGACCTTTGAGCAATGAAGAACTTGAATTAAGATCATAGAGGTACTAAGAATTCACATTTGGGAGAGAGAGAATTAAATTTACCTCTCAAATTTGTAATATAAAGGCAAGTTTAAAGACAATTCATCCAGATTTGGTTAAATTGACCGGGTCATCACCTTGTAGTCTATTTTTTTTCTCGCTTTTATAAACATAGTCAGGACATCGTTTATGGGGAGCTTTAGTGAAGAATCATGTTGGTGTCTAAAACCTTCTAAAGAGGTTTATATTTAAAGGACTAGACCTTGAGAATAAAGATAAACCCGCCAAAATCATTTTGGGGTATATATGGCTGCCCACCAACAATTATCTGATTGATTATTTTACTTATGCCTACAATAGAAACTAAGTACTTTGAAAATGAACAGCCATGGCTGTTTATGAACATTCTGATGATTATCCTACTGAAAGTGTTAAAGACACACAATTAGACAAGGAGAAAATGTGTGGCCCTGAGCACAGTAGAATCTTTCGCTGAAGAGCACAGACCCTGCAAATCCAAACCTCTTCCACTCCCCAGAGATGTTTACCCTCAACCAAACTCACCACCATGACCAGAGGGACCTGGAAGCTGCTTCTAGAGCTGGATCCCACCTGTCAATACTGACAGGTATGGGGTAGAAGGGGGAGAGACAGGCATTCTGCCCTTCCATGCTTCTGGGAATCTGTGTACATCAAAGGGGAAAGAGGGAGGATGAGGCTCAAAAACAATTTGAGGAACCTGGAAGAAGGACCAGCTTTGGAGGTGACCTTCACTCCATGACTCATGGAAAGAATCAAGATGATTTTCAAAGGCAGATATTTCTGAGATGTCGTTTATGTTGAGTCTACTGAAATTCCACAGCTAGAGAAATGGTGAAATCTGACTCTGCCCAGGTTAACAATGAAATGGTATCAAAAACATATGCTGAAAAAAAAATAAGAAAGAAAAATAGAACACCCAGCAATCTCATCAAGTCCTCTGGAACCTGAAAAGGAAGAAAAGAGCATGTGTGTTGGAAATGAGAAAAACTGTGCCCAGCCATTCTTATTCACTAGGACACCATTCACTAGATTTGATGCAAAAGGATTTCCAAAATTCGTCTCTGCTGAGCTGGTATCATCTTGTGACACAAAAGGGCAGCGAGTGACAGCTCAGCTTCTAAGCGTGGCCTGGAATGCCAGGGCTTCTTAGAGGCAGAGATAAGCTGTTGGGTTTACATCTACTGAAAACATACTGGACCACCGAGGGGGAGAAAGTGCATTTTAAAGTTATTTCTGAAGGGAAAAAAATTTAAAAGATTCACTACTGAGCCTTGGTAAAATGGAAAAGCCATTCTACTTTAACAGAAAGAATTGCATCCACCTACAACATCTGTATTGAGTTGTGGAAACCATTCCAGCAGCCACTATAGCATATTGGGATTAAAAAGAGAAACTACTGAAGAAAATATTTTATCTCCTTACCTCGACTGCTGAAATTTATAACCATCCTGGGAGAAAATCAACAGAATAAGCAAACTCTTCTCACTGGCAGAAAGAGCCTGAAATTTACTCTAATTTTTAATTTCATTTAACATGTATTGCTATGCTAAGTGAGGCCTTTCTGTATAAATAATAATCAAAAAAGAGGACGATATTTGAAATTGGAGGAAACAGCTTAATGTTTTCACTGGTTTGTGGAATAAGTCTAGTTATAATAAATCTTTTCGGTGCTGTCTGGCCTGGAAAGGGGAGAATTATGTAGTAAAAAAAGCACGAGGAGGGCTGGAGGTCCTTGTGCAGATGCAAGCTGATTAAAATTAGCACTTCATGAAATTGCTTCTTTTTTTTTTTTTTTTAGATGAAAAGTGACTCTAAGTGGGACACAGCTATAAAAGAAAAAGTCCTCATTTTTCAAACTATGTTAAAGGTTCTTTCCATGTGTGACCTTGTTTGGGGCTTCAACCTTAGACTATAATATGCAAGAACTTTTAAAATAGATTTCCTTTTCCTTGTCTTGGTTGGCATGAAAAACCACAAGATTATTTGGAGGCAGAGTACTGTGGTAGAAGGAGAATTCAAACTCCAAGCTTAGGACTTATAAATCCACATAACTTTGGACAAACTATTTAACCTTCTAGGCAGAGGTTCACCTGTAAGGGTCACTCATGAAGTCGCTGGGAGGAGAAGGGGAGAATGCCCCCTTTCACAGCGTGTGGCACCAAAGCTGTGGCTCTTAGTAGCAGTCTCAGTAAGTGGTGGTAGATCAGTGGCAGTGCTGTTACTACGTAGAAGGAAAAAAGAAATTTGTTTCCCTCTACCCACCTTCTGGGGCCCTGCAAATTAGATAGACAAAAGCTAGAACAAGAAAAAAACAGACAGAAGTTTTCACTGGAGCATCTTGAATCCCTTTGAGGTACTCATCCTTGAGTTAAGGTGTTACAAAAGCCCATGTCTAGAACTTGGTGTGTATGGCATCTCAACAAAAGAACAGTGCATTTTAGAGAGGTAACAAAGCAAAGGAAAAGAACTGAGTGTCTAGAGCAGCAAATTATGGGAAAGAAAATATATGAGGGGAACTAGTGGAAGATAGGGGTTAGTTTGTTGTTTCCTCTGGGGTTGTCGAGCATCTGATAAGCTAATAAGCATCTAGAGTTGTCTCTGATGATAAACTTCTCTTTTTGGTAGGGAGGAGAAGTGGGGAGCACCTGTACAAATTTGTATCCTGCTTTTAGGAAAACTGGAGAGGGCAGGAGGTTTCTTGCAACCGCTTCTTCTCAGTTGCCTTTAGCTCAAAATAATCCTTATGCCAAAGTGGCGTCTCTGGGGGTGGTGCCCTCTGCCACCCTTTGTTATTCAATTCAGGGAACTTTGGCTGAGCACCTGAGATGCCAAGGGCTACACAGGTGCCTAGAAGGAGTTCATTGTTTTAGGTGCACAAGTAAGTCCATTTGATTTGGGAAAAAAGAGGCAGGAGAGAACAGGGTAAGGTCAAGCAGGAATTTTAATTGAAATTGAAACTCTCCTTGCATTGCTGACTCAGAGCCATGACACTGCAGAAGCTAGGACCTGGTGCTTCTGAAAAATTGTACTGAGGGATGGAAAGGGTCTGTTTTAAGACTACTTTATCCTATTAATATTTCTAAGATAATATATTCTTCTGAGACATCTTCCTCAAGTTATCAAGCTAATTGGTGCACTCCCCTACCAACTTTGACAATTATGCCCAAGGATCTCCTATCATGTACTTGGGTTGCTTCTTTTTAAGCCCTCTCTGTTCTGCTGACTCACCATCATCAAAAGAACTACATTCTGCCTGTCACTGATGTTTCTCAGAGACGTACAAATTGGGCTAAAGTGCTAGCAATTAATATTTCCACTCTTCTCTACATGACATATATGATATTATAAGTGGTACTTGTGTAGAAATGAAATGAAATTATGAAAAATGATGGAGTTTTTAAAAAACCAAAATTAATGACAGATGCAGTTTACTTGTAGATAGGCTTATAACAGAAAGGGAAAAACTAAGTAAGGCATAGATGGTGTAGTTTCAAGTGCGTATTTTTAGTCACTATTTTTTTCCCAAGATAGCTAAAGGAGAGGAGTGGGATGGCATCCATGCCATTGAATCACTTTAAAATCCCTTGAAAGAAATCTCACTTATATGTGGAATGTAAAAAGTCAGACTCATGGAAGTAGGCAGGAGAATGGTCACTGCAAGAGGCTGGATAGGGACAGTAGCAACAGGCAAAAGGGAGATCTTTGTGAAAATTCCACAGTGTATGAAAACACTGCATCATCCCCCATAAATATACACAATTATTTGGTAGTTAAAAATAAAAGAAATATGAAAACTGCATTAAAAAAGTAAAAGAAAATTCTTAAGAGACAGTTATTTTGTCATTTAAGTATTTTTATTACTTGAAATTAATATAATCTATGAGTCACAAAAACCTATCATCAATGTGAACCCCAAATCTCTTACAAGCCACAGTCAAATTCAAACCTTACCAGACTTGTTTAGAACCATAGTCAATGATAGTAACAAGTCCAGAGTTGTGTCTTGCATGGCATCAAGCCCAAACCAGGCTGTGAGGGATTTCTCCCTTGGCATCCTTGCCTCCTAAGATTCTAGAGCAGGGGTCCTCAAACTTTTTAAATGGGGGGCCAGTCCACTGTCCCTCAGACCATTGGTGGGTCGGACTATAGTTTAAAAAAAAAAAACTGCGAACAAATTCCTATGCACACTGCACATATCTTATTTTGAAGTAAAAAAACAAAATGGGAACAAATACAATATTTAAAATGAAGAACAAATAAAGTTAAACCAACAAATTTACCAGTATTTCAATGGGAACTATGGGCCTGC
>CAUYON010176597.1:0-20718 GCA_963573935.1 Arctocebus calabarensis
GCCCTGGTCCGGAATTCTATCAAACCTTCAAGGAAGAGCTTATTCCTATACTGCAGAAATTATTCCAAAAAATTGAAGAGGAAGAAATCTTCCCCAACACGTTCTATGAAGCAAACATTATCCTGATACCAAAACCAGGTAAAGACCCAACTAAAAAGGAGAATTTCAGACCAATTTCACTCATGGATATAGATGCAAAAATTCTCAACAAAATCCTAGCCAGGGGATGGCACCAGTGGCTCAGTAGGTAGGGTGCTGGCCCCATATATCAAGAGTGGCAGGTTCAAACCCAGCCCCAGCCAAACTACAACAATAAAATAGCTGGGCGTTGTGGCAGGCACCTGTAGTCCTAGCTACTGGGGAGGCTGAGGCAGAAGAATCACCTGAGCCCAGGAGTTGGAGGTTGCTGTGAGCAGTGTGACACCAAGGATAATAATGTGAGACTCTGTCTCTACGAAAAAAAAAAAAATCCTAGCCAGTAGATAACAGCTTATTATCAAAAAAGTCATACTTGAAAGATCAAGTAGGTTTCATCCCAGGGATGCAAGGCTGGTTTAACATACTCAAGTCCATAAACGTTATCCACTGTATTAACAGAAGCAAAAACAAAGACCATATGATCCTCTCAATAGATGCAGAAAAAGTATTGATAAAATCCAGCATCCTTTTCTAATTAGAACACTGAAGAGTATAGGCATAAGTGGCACATTTCTGAAACTGATCAAAGCTATCAATGACAAACTCACAGCTAATATTTTACTGAATGGAGTATAACTGAGAGGTTTTCCTCTTAGAACTGGAAACAGACAAGGTTGTCCTCTGTCACCATTACTATTAAACATAGTACTGGAAGTTCTAGCCAATACAATTAGGCAAGACAAGGAAAGAAAGGGCATCTAAATGGGAGCAGAGGTCAAACTCTCCCTCTTTGCTGACAATATTATCTTATTGTCAAAGATCAATTGCAAGACTCCTTGCAAAGACTCAACTGCAAGACTCCTGGAAGTCATCAAAAAATACAGTAATGTCTCAGGATATAAAATCAATGTCCACAAGTCAGTAGCCTTTGTATACGCCAATGACAGTCAAGATGAGAGGCTAATTAAGGACACAACTCCCTTCACCATAACTTCAAAGAAAATGAAATACCTAAGAATATACCTAACAAAGGAGGTGAAAGACCTCTATAAAGAAAATTATGAAATCCTAAGAAAGGAAATAGCAGAGGATATTAGCAAATGGAAGAATATATTATGATCATGGCTTGGAAGAATCAACATTGTTAAAATGTCTGTACTTCCCAAAGCAATCTACCTGTTCAATGCCATCCCTATTAAGGTACCAATTTCAAGATTTGGAAAAAATGATTCTGCGTTTTGTATGGAACCAGAAAAAAAACCTGTATAGCTAAGGCAGTTCTTAGTAATAAAAAAAAGCTGGGGGGCATCACCATACCAGATTTTAGGCTGTACTACAAAGCCATAGTGGTCAAGACAGCATGGTACTGGCACAAAAATAAAGACATAGACATTTGGAATAAAATAGAAAACCAGGAGATGAAACTAACAATTTATAATCACCTAATCTTCAATAAACCAAACAAGAACATACCTTGGGGGAAAGACTCCCTATTCAAAAAATAGTGCTGGGAGAACTGATTATCCACATGTAAAAGACTGAAACTGGACCCACACCTTTCTCCACTCACAAAAATTGATTCAAGATGGATAAAGAACTTAAATTTAAGGCATGAAACGATAAAAATCCTCAAAGAAAGCATAGGAAAAAACACTGAAAGATGTTGGCCTGGAGGGCAGTGCCTGTGGCTCAAAGGAGTAGGGTGCCAGCCCCACATGCTGGAGGAGGCAGATTCAAACCCAGCCTTGGCCAAAAACTGCAAAAAAAAAAAAAAAAAGAGAGAGAGATGGGCGGTGCCTGTGGCTCAAAGGAGTAGGACACTAGCCCCATATACCAGAGGTGATGGGTTCAAACCCCAGCCAAAAAAAAGATATTGGCCTGAAGAAAGACTTCATGAAGAAGACTGCCGTGGCAATTGCAACAACAGCAATAATAAACAAATGGGACTTAATTAAACTGAAAAGCTTCTGTACAGCCAAGGAGACAACAACCAAAGCAAATTGACAACCTACACAATGGGAAAGGATATTTGCATATTTTGAATTAGACAAAAACTTGATAACCAGTATCTATAGGGAACTCAAATTAATCCACCTGAAAAAAGCCAACAATCCCATATATCAATGGGCAAGAGACATGAACAGAACCTTCTCTAAAGAAGACAGATGAATAGCTAACATACGAAAAAATGTTCATCATCCCTAATTATTAGAGAAATGCAAATCAAACCCACCCTGAGATACCATCTAACTCCAGCGAGAATGGTTCACATCATGAAATCCCAAAACTGCAGATGCTGGCATGGATGTGGAGAGAAAGGAACACTTTTACACTGCTGGTGGGACTGCAAACTAATACAACCTTTTTGGAAGGACGTATGGAGAACCTATACCTGTACCTATCCATTTGATCCTATAATCCCATAACTAGGCATCTACCCAGAAGTGAAAAAATCCTTTTATCGTTAGAACACTTGCACCAGACTGTTTATTGCAGCTCAATTTACAATCACCAAAATGTGGAAACAGTCTAAATGCCCACCAACCCAGGAATGGATTAACAAGCTGTGGTATATGTACACTATGGAATACTATTCAACCATTAAAAAAGATGGAGACTTTACATTCTTTGTATTAACCTGGATGGAAGTGGAACACATTACTCTTAGTAAAGCATCACAAGAATGGAGAAGCACAAATCCTATGTACTCAGTTTTGTTATGAGGACAATTAATGACACATATGGGAGTGGGGGAAGGGGAGAGCAGAGAAGGAAAGAAGGAGGGAGGGGTGGGGAAAGGAAGAGTAGAGAGAGGGAAGGAGTGAGGGGCTGGCGTGTTGGTACGTGCCACACCTTTTGGGGGCAAGACGCGATTGTAAGAGGGTCTTTACCTTTACCTAACAAGTACAATCAGTGTAACCTGGTTTCTTGTACCCTCAATGAATTCCCAAAAACAAATTAAAAAAAAAACAAAAAAAAAAACCCTGGACTCCATTTCCTTTTGTTCACGTTTCATAAACAAAAGGGAATGGATTCCAGGTTCTATGTGGGTAACACTGGCCTTTATTCCCACCTGGGTGTGGGTGAGCTGAGTTTAAGAAGGAAGTCCACATGTGGGTTGAGGTGTATGGAAATTTAAAGGGTTGGAGAGGGAGGGGTTGGTGCATTACCTTTTTCTTGGGTGGGACATTTGGGCAGGTCCCTCTATTTGACTCTATCCTCCCAGTCTTTTTAGTCTATTATAAGGAGGCAGGATGATGGCTGCGGTATCCCTTTGACTGCTTCCTTGAGGGGGAAGGGTGGTGTGGGCTGCCTATAAGGAAAATGGGGGGGAGCAGTGTTGCAAACCAGTGTGGGGAAGGGGAGTGAACCAGGGTGAAATTGGTGGGGACTGAGAAAAATACAGCACAAGCAAAGACACTGAGACAAAAGATGGGATCGGGAGGACTGACTGAGCTGATGGCTGCAGCCAGCACCAAAGCACAAAATCATACTTTATTTTATAGTATTTGTACAGGATTGTCCAGTGGGAAGTAGCATAGATCATATGGGGAAATAGCATAAACAAAAGACATATTTTTGCTCTTATAGTAAGACAGGAAGATCCAAATGACTTGAATAAAAACAAATCCTCTTGCTAATGGTTTCTACTCAACTTCATTAACATATAATAAGAAGTAAGAAGGAAAGATCACAAGGATCTCTGCATAGTGAAAAAAACAAAGAAAAGACTATGACTTAGTGGTTGCTACTCCACTTTGTTGGCATATGACAAGGAGAAGGAAAGGAAAAATTACAAGGATCTCTGCATAGTTAAGAGACAAAGAAAGAGCTATGTTACTTCTGGCAGAGGGAACATGAAGAAAGGAATATGGTTGTTTTGGGAACAGAGGAGAAGCAGTTGGGGGTTCATTCCCTGAATGTGCAGGCTGTGGGGGCCCTACCTTCTCACAGCCTGCTCTCCAAAGGGCAGGAGTGATATTTACAGGAACATTCTTGGGTCTTTAGCCTGAACTGGTTAATATTCACGTAGGGTGAGGATGTCAACATTTTTTTTTCTAGGTGACTCCCTGGTCAACAAATCAGTAGATGAGATGGAGAATTACTGGTTCAAAACTGAGAATAAGAAAAACCACAATTAGTGGCCCTAAAAAGAGGAAATAACCAACGAGGCCATGATTCTGAGAGACGATACCTGAGAAGGGTGAGGTCTGGGAGAACGGGTCTTCTCCTGTTCCCCACGGTCTCCCAAAGGGTCTTCTCCTGACCACAAGGATACACCTGTGGAGTCTTCTCCATGATGACTCAGCTCTTGGGAATTTATAAACCTGACTTCCTGGAACTCAGGAAGTTCCATGAAATCCTACAGTTCTGTAGGGGCTGGAATAGCATCTCCTGCTTGATTCAAACTGGCCAATGAGAAGGGTACCTGTGGGTTGGAACTTTTTGACTGTTGATAAAAAGGGAAAGACCAAGCCAGTCAGGGTAGTGTGGCCATTTGGAATTCTTCTATGCTGCAAACTCCCAACCGGTAAATAAAGCCCTTCCTCTTATAAACGTGATGTTTGAGAGCTCTTTCTCTCCATGGGCCTTGTCCTCCTGCAACATTTTCAGCACCACAGAGGGTGGAGTAGCCTGAAGTTGCAGTAAATTACCATCAGTTCTCACCACTGAGATCTGTTTGTTTTAGATATCTTTATAAGATGGCAGCATGGAAAAAGTTGTTCCCATGTTTATTAGAAAAGAAATTGGCTTACCTTCCACTAGCAAAAAATACCCAGAGTTCAAATTTTGTGATGATCCAGGGGGCATTCTGATTTTCCAGGGATCATCAGTCTTCCGCAGGTAGGCTTAAAAGGTAGAGAAATTTTGCTAGGTCCTGGGAGTGACTACGAACCAGATCTTTGGAGAGACCTGGGGCAGTCAGACTTCCAGTGAGGTTCTCCCCAGGCTGGACATGGTTTGTGGGAGGGTTTGGATTTGGGCACTGTTTTGCCAAAGGCCTGGTTTGCTGCACTTAAAACATGGTCCCAGGGGAGGTTTTGTTCTTTTGGAGTGACCCCCTCCCCCCCAGCCCCAGGAGTTTCAGGAAGTAGCCAGGTTTTGCCTAATAGCGGAAGCCAATAGCTGGAGTTCTGAGAGGTCATGACATCTCACTGGGGGTCTGAGGGCTCTGGGAAGATTTTTTGGAGTTTTTCCCAGATATAGTCTCTGACTTATGTGGAACAAGACTGAGAGAGAAAAAGGGACATGAACCCTGATGATGCCTTCCATTCTGGCAACTCCTCAGAGTGGGTATAGAGTTTGTTGTGGTCTATAAATAGAAGATGTGGTCCAAAGGTGTGGCCAGACCTAGTATGGGGTAGAGAAATTGGGTCCACCATGTTTCTTTCTCTGGTTTCTGCCATCTTTTCTGTCTCTACCATGTGCTGTGGAAAGCAGGTGAGGGGCTGAGGAGAGAGAGAGGGATGGGGTGGAATTCTGTGGGTAGGAATTCTGCCAGTAAGAATGAGCTTGAGGAAGGGGGCTGTGGAGGGCCAGGAAGGGTAGGTTATCTGCCAGGTTGAAAGAAGATAACGGAGATTTGGATAGGTAGGGGGAGCTGGTTTGACCTGCACAAGGAAAATCTGAGGGGAGGTCACAAGACAAACACCGAGAAGGAATGTTTCAGAAAAGGAGAAGAGCCCAGATGTAGGGAATCTCCAACCTGACTTCCGATAGTAATTATTGAGATCAGTGAGGATTGAGAGGTCAAAGGTGCCATTTTCAGACCACTGTAAGCTATTGTCTAGTTTGTACACATGCCAAGCAGTATTACAGAAAAAGACAAGGCATTTAGGTTTAAGGTCACAATAGAGCTGTAAAGGTTTGAGGTGAGTAAAAGGTAACTTGAGAGTGAAGAAGGGGGAATCCATGACTGAGCAGTCCCCATATTGGAAACTGGAGGTAAAAAGACAAATGAGGTTAAAGTGGAAACGTAAAGAGAAATTAGAAGAAGGAGGAAGGAGGTGGCTGAGGTCTGGGGTCAGGGAGGTTACTAGGCGTCCACATGTGAAACCAGACAGAGAAAACTGGCCCAGGTCCATGGGAGGCATCCCCAGACTCAAAGAACTGGATGGGCAAGTCTGACTCACCCAGACTAGTCCATAGGTGTCCGGGGCTGGGGTGAGGAAGTACCAGGCCTCTCTGTGTGACCTTTAACCAGCCAGAAGAGTGGCCCAGGCCCACAGGAGGGCGTCCCCAAACACAAGGCACTGGACGAGCCAGTCTGACTCACTGGAGTTAGTCACAAACAACCAGAATTTTTTGGCCCTGAGTGGGAAAAGGGAAGAGAAGTTCTCAGAGAGGGGCTATATAACAAATGCTTAAGAGGCCCGGAGATGGAGGGAGATGGACAGAGAATTGGAGTGGGGAAACAGAAAGAGAAGTTAAAAAAGTTCAGAAAGGGGTTCTAGACAAATGCTCACCTCAACATTAAATGGATGAATTCTGGGCAGGGATTGGAGGGGTTCCCCTGTTTCCCTTCATCTCATTAGAACAAGAGTCTATCTAGTTGGGTCCGATGGGGTATATTTTGAATCCCCCAAGGGGGCTTCTCTCTGATCCGAGTCATGGTACCAAAATGAGAGGTGGAAGACTGAAAATCAAAGATTATTCTGAAACGTGAACAAAAGGAAATGAAGTCCAGGTTCTGTGTGGGTAACACCAGCCTTTATTCCCACCTGGGTGCAGGTGAGCTGAGTTTGAGAAGGTAGTCCACCTGTGGGGTAAGGTGTATGAAAATTGAAAGCGTCAGAAGAGTAGGGGTTGGCACATTCCCTTTTTCCTGGATGGGACTTTCTATTTGGACGGGTCAGCTCTATTTGGGTGGCTCCCTCCATTTGACTCTATCACAAAGTGGTAATTGAAAGCAAAAATGAATGGAAACAGAATAAAACTGGAGCAGCATAGGCAGCGTGAATAGAGCAAAGTAACCTGCACAAGTTTCAAGTATAACAAAGAAATTTTATTTAAGAAGAACAAAGAGAAAGTTGAGAGCACTTCCAAAGAGAGTTGGAAGCGGGTCTCTCTCATGATGGAGCGAAGGTGAGAGAGACAGAGTTGCAAAAGCCTGCAGAGATGGCTCCACGCTTGTTGCTCAAGTGGCTAAGGTGCCAGCCACGTACACCTGAGCTGACGGATTCAAATGCAGCCTGGGCCCACCAAACAACAATGACAGCTGCAACCAAAAAATAGCCAGGCGTTGTGGCGGGCACCTGTAGTCCCAGCTACTTGGGAGGCGGAGGCAGGAGAATCCCTTGAGCTCAGGAGTTGGAGGTTGCTGTGAGCTGTGATGCCACAGCACTCTACCCAGGGCAATAGCTTGAGGCTCTGTCTCAAAAAAAAAAAAAAAAAAAAAAAGCCTGCAGAGGTATAAATACCCTCTCTGACTGACATTGGCTATAACTCTTTTCACTGGCCTCTCTGCTCCTCCAGGCAGTGTTGCCCTTTTCTTTCGGTCATTGGTTACCTAGGTTACCTCATACCCACATTCTTATGGGCTCTCCAGACTTTCTGGCTTAGTAGGCCAAGTTTTCTCCCCTCCCACCCTCCATTCTTGAAGCCTCTTTTTTAGTGTCTCTTCTCCAGCTTTGCTTCACACTGTCCCTGGCTGCGAGCCAAAGAATGCTCTTGTCATGACAATGGGAAGCTCTGTGCTCACACGAGGATGAGAAAACACATGTGAACCTTCCTAAATGCTAAGTTCAAAATTAGCACAATGGGCTCGGTGCCTGTGGCTCAACGGGCTAAGGCGCCGAGGCGGAGGCAGGAGACTGGCTTGAGCCCAGGAATTGGAGGTTGCTGTGAGCTGTGATGCCTCAGCACTCTATCCAGGGTGACAGCTTGAGGCTCTGTCTCAAAAAAAAAAAAAAATTAGCACAATGTTTCCATCCACATTTCACTAGGCAATGAAAGTCACGTGGATGAACTGTGGCCAAGACTCCAGGAAGCACCCTCAGCCTCTGATGAGGCTGTGGAGATAGTGTAGATTGAGGCAGGGGTGACAAATGGGACCAATAACTCAGCCCATCATAGTCTTATCTGCCCTCTTTTTATGCTCTGCCAGTGAGATTGCTGCCAGGCCTCTTTGCACTCATTGAACTCATCTCAGTTTCTATTTAACTCTCTCTTTTTTTTTTTTTTGTAGAGACAGAGTCTCACTTTATCACCCTCGGTAGAGTGCCGTGGTGTCACACAGCTCACAGCAACCTCCAACTCCTGGGCTTAGGCGATTCTCTTACCTCAGCCTCCCGAGTAGCTGGACTACAGGCACTCACCACAATGCCCGGCTATTTTTTTGTTTGGCGGTTCAGCCGAGGCTGGGTTTGAACCCACCACCTTTGGGCATGTGGGGCCGGCGCCCTACTCGCTTAACAGAATACCTAAAAATCTTTTTATAGCTTTGTAACTGCCTCAGGAACCAACTCACTTTGGTGGCACAGAGCTTCCCACATGCACTCTGAAACTTCCTTTTTTGGGATATTTCTACCCTCGGGTTTAGCCAAGATAAACACTCCAAATTCATGACGTACTTCAGAAAGAAGGATTTTTTTAAAACCAAAATTGGAAGATTGATCCTGCCTATACTGTATTTCCCAGAGGAACAGAAACTGGGTCTTAATTAGGAGAGCTCTTGTAGGTAACTTTTCACATGCCTCACAGAAGCTAGTACAGAACCTTCTGTATTCAAATGATCAAGTTTTAGAGGCATTAGTCGGGTCTTAAGCCAATTATAAAAGCAAGGTTTTGCCATAGGCTAGCCGTAAGAAGCAGAAGTGGTTAGAGGGAGAATATAATCAGAATAGAATGTCCATAAAACTTTAGCTCTTTCTCTGGATTTTGAGGGTTTAGAACCCAAAAACTAAACCTCAAACTGAAAAAGATGAGCTATGAGTTATGAAAATGGGGAAAGCGAATTGCAAGAATTAGGGATGTATTTCCCAGAAAAGGAAGATGATGAAAGTGGTCAGGGGAGACAATTTCCTTCCTCTTTTCTAATCTTGGCTCCAGAGCCCCAGGCTGAACCTCTGCAATGTCTCGCAGGTTACAGATTTCTCTGCTGCCATGAGCTGGGAGACAACCATGTGCCTCTTGATGGCTGTGCTCCTGTGGGGTAAGTTGGGCTCAGAGGCGGGGCTCTGGCTTTGAGAAGTCAAGATTTTATCTTCTTTTGTTATCTTTGGCTAGAACTCATGAGTATAGAGACAACTGTGTCTGTTTTTCGTGGTTTATTGAATCAAAAGTATGAAAATGGGGATCCTGATGTCCCATTGAGCCTGGAAGCCCCATACCAAAATCAAGTGTCATCAGTAACAACCTTTGGTTTTTCAGTTCTGCTAATACCTGATTTGGGGAAAAGGAGATAGAAATTCAAGAGATCTGTGATGACCCCTCAGAGTCTACTTTAATTCTGTCTCCCCAGTTATCTCATTATCTCCCACTGACCAACTCATAACTCTCTTCTCTGTCTCTTGCAGTTCCAGTTGGTGGGCAAGTGGGTGAGTCACTTCTAACTCAACTCCTCCTGTCCCACTTTGCTAGTTCTAAGGGATGGGTCTACTTACTTTAAGAAGAGTGTAGACGGAGAGGCTAGAAAGGAGAAAGATTTACAAATTACATAAAAACTCTCGTATTCAGAGCATGATTTTGGTAAAACCTTGATTTTAAAGTTTCCTTTCTAAGGCTTACTGAATGAGCCCTGGCCTCTGAATGAACCCTGGCCTAAATGCATTTATGATTGCCGGAAAGGGCCAGAATTGCAAATACTCAGAAGTGGCTTCTCTGGGTTTTCTAATATCCCTGATGCTGGTTCCCTTTGCAAGAAACCTAAGTAGTTTTTTTCTCCTCAGAAAAAGCCAGGCAGAGGAAGGAGTTTGAACCTCTATTTCCAATACAGAAGCTGATGAAAATCAGTGCTTTACCATCAGAGACAACAGACTATGAGGAATGGGAAATCCAGCTCCACTCAGCTTGCCCCAGTTTAAAATTTAAAAGCTTCATTGTTTATCAACAGAGATATTTAAATCTATAATTTAATCCTCAGGAGCTCCAACACCCAGATGAGGACTTAATAACACAAACCGAGCTCTCTGAAGTGCATCTTCTTAAAGGCTTTTTGTAGATTCCCACGTGCCAATTTTTCGAGCTAACCTACCTATGCTTTTTTTTTCCCTTATGTTACCTTACCAGTCTCTCAGAGTCCTTCCCTTTATTTCACTTGGTCTTTTTTTTTTTTTTTTAATTTCTAAGCAGATTCCACACAGGCAATGATTACCTTACAGCCTCCATGGACCAGCGTGTTCCCAGAGGAGACTATAACTTTATGGTGTGAGGGGCCCCATCTGCCTGGGGACAACTCCACACAGTGGTTTCTCAACGGCACAGCCATTCAGACCTTGACCCCCAGATACACCATCTCTTCTGCCAGTGCCAGTGACGCTGGTGAATACAGGTGCCAAACAGGTCTCTCAGAGAGAAGTGACCCTATACAGTTGGAAATCCACAAAGGTGAGTGTGGCATGGAGCAGGAGGGCTGGAAATCTCAAGGTCTTCCTTTATATTTTCTCCTTTCTGGATGCCAGATGTGTGCCAGATTAATCTGAGTATGAGCCTCAGCCATCAGAATCCAGCGTGGTCACCAACACATCCCAGTGGAACCAGCTGTGAGTAGTGTGTCTACAGTACGTGGCTGTACTCAGATCCTAAGATTTCATCATTATTCAAAATGTATACCTGAATATAAGAAATACTAATAATTTAGACAAATATGCAATGACAAAGAATAAAAAAACTGTATTCATCTTTCACAGAAATAAAACTGTTTATATAAACTTTATTAACAATCATGGTTGATGGCTCGGCGCCTGTGGCTTAACAGGCTAAGGCACCAGCCACGTACACCTGAGCTGGCAGGTTCGAATCCAGCCCGGGCCCGCCAAACAACAATGATGGCTGCAACTAAAAAATGGCCGGGCGTTGTGGCGGGTGCCTGTAGTCCCAGCTACTTGGGAGGCAGAGGCAGGAGACGCACTTGAGCCCAGGAATTGGAGGTTGCTGTGAGCTGTGATGCCACAGCACTCTGTCCAGGGTGACAGCTTGAGGCTCTGTCTCAAAAATAAATAAATAAATAAATAAAAATAAAAATCATGGTTGATAGAATACTCTCTGTATATTGTCCTTCATCATACTTTTAACACTTAGCAGTCTCTTTGTATCAATAGAGATCTACTTTTAAATGTCTGCTATATGGATGGACCAGAGTTAATTTAACCATTCTGCCTATTCATAAACTTCTAAGCTGTTTCCATGATTTTAATTTTACAAGCAATGCTGCAGTAAATGTCTTTATACATGTAGTCTGGGACACATTTCACTTTATATATGTAAGATGACATTCCAGATATAGAATTACTGTGAGGCTTAAATGAATAAAAGCAGAACAAAACCCACTACCACTTAAATCTGTAAGCAGTTTCTGTCAAGAGATGAAGACTGAAATATTCTTCATGACAAAATACCCAAATGTATTATTCACTTACACAGAAGTAATGAGCTCAAACTTCTTTGAAATTGATAATGTAGAAGTTGGCCCATGTTGAAGGCAGAATGACATGTGTGCAGACTTGTTGCTTTTATAGGAAGTGTCCTTAGGCCTAGGAAATGTTGAGAATGCCCGAAGGAAGGCTTGATGTTATTCACGTGTCTCTTAGGACTCATGGAAAAAAGTTCTGAGGATGAAGCTGTCTTTTAACAATACGATAGTTTAGATTGAGCAGAAAAAAATGTGCTATGGTTCAAGTGACAAAAAATAGAGTAGGATTGGGAAGAGGACACTTTCCTTGCCTCTGTACAGATTCTAGAGTACCTAGCACTGGTGACTTATTGAGAACAGTATCTTGTTTGCATTACATTTTTGTGTGAATTTTTCTTGACGTATAGCTTGTATACAACCATAAGCATACACTTCAGTGAATTTTCACAAAGTAAGACACACACTTACTGGTGTGAAGTTCAAGAAATAGGATAGTACCAAGACCCCAGAAACTCCTTTTTTTACCCATTTCTATTTCATTCTCTAACACTGACTTCTAACACTGTAGTTTTGGCTATTTTTGAACTTCATTTAAACAGCTACAATAAGATACAGGTTATACTCTTTTGTGTCTGGTTTCTTTTCTCAGTGTTACAATTGAGACATTCATACAGGTAATTTGAAGTTCTTTTGTTCTTATTACTCTATGATATTCCTTATTTTTCTGCTTTACTGATGGACTCTCAGGTTATTTCCATTTTTGACCTCTTACAAATAACCGCCATGGACAGTTTTTAAACATGCTTTTCGGTGCACCTATGCCATACTATCTGTTGGAAAATGCCTAGTGGTGGAAGTGCTGGGTCACAAAGTATGCAAATAACCAGCTTTAGTAGATACTGCTAAAAAATGTTTTAAAGCTGGTTGTACCGATTTCCACTTCCACAGAGTGTGAGAGTTTTCTTGCTACCCATTTTCATCAACACCAGGTATTTTCTATTATATATTTTCATTTTTGCCTTTCTGGTGGATATGTAGTATTATCACATTGTTGTTTTAAATTGCATTTCCCTGATGACTATGACATTGGCCATTTTCACATGTCTGTTACCTACTTGGATATCCTTTTATCAGGTACTCGATCAGGTCTTTCTGATAATTTTTCTGTTGTCTGTCTTTTTTTTAATTGGCTTATAAGAGTTCTTTATATATTCTGGATATGAGTCCTTTTTCAAGTGTTATAGTATCTTCTCCCCCTCTGTGTCTTGCCTTTTCACTATTGTATTATGCTTTGTTTGGCTTTTTTCTTCGTCAATGAACAAAACTTAACTTTACTACAGTACGACACATGTAGCTTATTGGTTGGTGTTCTCTATACCCAACTTAAAAATTTTGCCACAGTCGGCAGTGGCAGATTCAATGGTAGCTACACTGACTCTCAGTAACCTGGATTTATTCCATGTATGCTGAGTCCAAGCAAATATCAGTGGTTAGTGGACCCAAGTCCTAATCATATAGCTTAGAATGAGTGTTCCCTTCCTACTCCAAGGTCATGAAGATGAGAGAATGGCTTTTGAGCAGGAAATTAGTAATGTCTACTAAAAGTGGCATCCCATGAGTTTGGATATGTAATACATTATCATTTAAATTTCCATTTTAATTTTTTTTTTTTTACTTATGAATGATATAGAAGTTTTTTGTTTTGGGGTTGTTTTTTTTTTTTGAGACAGAACCTCAAGCTGTCGCCCTGGGCAGAGTGTCGTGGCATTACAGCTCACAGCAACCTCCAATTCCTGGGCTCAAGCGAGTCTCCTGCCTCTGCCTCCCAAGTAGCTGGAACCACAGGCGCCCGCCACAACGCCCAGCCATTTTTGTTTGGTTTGCAGCCATCATTGTTGTTTGGCGGGCCCAGGCTGGATTCGAACCCGCCAGCTCAGGTTTACATGGCTGGCGCCTTAGCCCACTGAGCCACAGGTGCCGAGCCGATATATAAGTTTTTTGGAGGGTAGCTTTTTGTTATTGGTTTCTAATTTTATTGCATTTTGATCAGAATTCATGTTAAATAGGGTACTCATTTGTTGAAAATTGCCTAGTTGTTGTGGCCTAATACGCACGTAATTTTTATCACTGTTGCATGTGCATTGGAAAATACTTGATTTTTCTCTTTCTAAGGTACAGCATTCTACAAAATCAAGCCTGTTAATAGTGGCATTCAAATATCTCCTATCATTCAAGTATTTTGACAGTTTCTATTGGTGGTATATTAAAATTTCCCACTATGTTTTGGGTATATAAAGCAAAGATGTCTGTGTGTTTGGGCAATGTAGTCTTTGAGCACCTCTTGGTTGAGGATGGGAATGAGGCAGAGGAGTATTGATTATATTTAGAAGCATGATGATGGTATCCAAGACTGAAAATCACACTACATGTAGTATTTGAACACTGGCCTTCCATTTCTTAGATAAGTTCCAGAGGGGGAAAAAGCATTATTGTCCCTTCTCCTCTTTGTCCCTCACGAAGCTCATTTATATTTAGCCAAACCCAATACCCCTTGGGAAATAAAAAGTAAATGATGCATTGTGGGTTATATGCAGATTTGTATGTCAAAAGGGAGGGCCCATTTGATTTGGAACTTGTTTTTGCTAGCTATATCTGCACATACATGAATATTCCTATCAGTTCAGTAGAATATATACATTTGGATGTTTGCCAACTTGTGTGCCAGTCTTAAGATGTGTGGTACTATTAACACATTTGCCAGGGCCAGGTGCAGTGGCTCATGCCTGTGATTTCAGCATTCTGGGAGGCCAAGGCAGGTGGATTGCTTGAGCTCAAGAGTTCCAGACCAGCCTGAGCAAGAGTGAGACCCCATTTCTAATAAAAATAGATTAACTAGCCAGGCATTGTGGAGGGTACCTATAGTCTGAACTACTTGGGAGGCTGAAGCAAGAGAATCACTTGAGCCCAAGAGTTTGAAGTTGCTGTGAACCACAATGACATGGCACTCATGGCACTCTCATTTTGTTACCCAGGGTAACAAAATGAGACTCTGTCTCAAAACAAACAAATCATTTATATCCCCCACATTTGTCAGGAGTTAGAGCAGATTCGTCATCTATTGCTGTTTAACAAATTATCACAAATTCAGCTGCTTAAGACAACACATTTATTTTCTTTCCGTTTTCAAGAGTTGGGAGTCCTGGCACAGTCAGCTGGGTACTCTCTGCTCAGGGCTCAGGGACTTACAAGGCTGGAGTCAGGGTGATTTTCCTGTGTTCCTTGTTGCTGTTTTTCCAGGTTCATTCAGTTAATTATAGTTGTAGGAGTGAGAGCCCTGTTTTCTTTCTGCCTGCCTAAGGGTGGGGCCGGGGGTGGGGAAGCCACTCTCAGCTCCTAGAGAACCTTCCTTTTTGACCCTCTCACAAGTCCTCTCACAAGATGGCAACTTCTTCAAATTCCAGTCTGCTAAGACATAGTCTTATATGATATAACAAGCATTAAGAGTGACATTTATCACTTTTGCCATTGGCTATAAGTAAGTCATAGGTTCCAACTACACTCAAGGGTGGAACTTATATAAGGAAGTGACTCATTGGGGTCATCTTAGGATTCTGCCCACCACACTGCATAAACTTGCTTTGTTTATACAATGTGATAGGCACTTGCTAGTAAAGATTACTTTTCTTTCCACCAAAGCTAAAGATATTTGAGGAGGGGCATACACCTCAGATTTAGCAGAGCTCTGAGGCTGTAATTGTTTTGTTTGTTTGTTTTATCCTCTTCAAAGGATGGTAGCAAATACATTTTAATCATCATTCCCTAGAACAATAACTTGCAAAAGATATACACTGTATAAACTAGTGTTGACATTTATTTATGCCTTATGTGACTATAAGGAAATCAAAATGTTTAATGGTTTTTGCTGATAATTCAATAAATTCAGATTATCTCACCATTTAACTCCTTAGAGCAGAGGTACAGAGCATCAGCTAAATTAAAAATCAATTACAGAGCAATATGGTGTGTTACAAGAATTAATGCAATTTCAAACAATGGATGTATATTTTGGGCTATACCTTTGTATATACAATCAAAACTTTTGACTAAATCACTAAGTAGGATGAATATATCTTTAGGCAATGCCATTAATAGAAGTGCTTGCATTTCTGAGTCTTTGCTACTAGTCACCACTACTTGAATTACCTTCAACAGACTCACCTGGGGGGTATGTTACAAATTCAGATTCCCAGAAGAGGCTGTAATTGTTGCAAGGACATAAGAGTAAGAAAGCCACCTTTGGCTTCCTCATACTTCCCCTACTGTATATATCCATTTTGGGTCCACATTTTTCAGATTGGCTACTACTCCAGGTCTCTAGAAGAGTCCTCATGGAAGGAGAATCTCTGGCCTTGAGGTGTCATGGATGGAAGAATAAGCTGGTGTACAATGTGCTTTTCTATCAAAATGGCAAAACCTTTAAGTTTCTTCCTCGGAATTCTGAACTCACCATCCTGAAAACCAACGTGAACCACAATGGCATCTATCACTGCTCAGGAATGGGATGGCATCGCTACACATCAGCAGGAGTGTTGGTCACTGTCAAAGGTATTATATCTGAATCATCAGAGAGCTATAGTCATAAGGACCAGAGAGACCATGATAAATCATCTAAAATCCTCACTTCAATTTATAAGTGAAGAAACTGAGCTTCTGAGAGGTCAACTGCCTTACTGAAGGCCACATAGCAACTAGTGGCTGGGCCGGGACAAGAATATACCCCATTGCTCCCTCAATAATCACAGGAGCTAATGTCAAAGTCAGGGCACAGTAGATCCATTAATCAATTTTAATTTGGTTGCTAGAAAAAGAGACTCACTCAAGGTAGCTAGGAATGTTACTAGAAAATAATACAATGGAATCTCACAAAAGCTCCATAGAACTGGAAATCAGGAAGATATTGCGAACTGTTTATATTTTCCATCTATTTGTCAGGGACAATGCAACCTCTCTGGTCCCCCTTCTTTCAAAGCAGCTACAAACTAGGCAGATCCCTTTGTTCCAGTTTGCACATGGCCTCATTCTGACTCTTTTACTCTTTCATCTTAATACTTACAACTGGTAACATTTTTCTGTCTGTAAGATAAAAAATTTCAGTTCATGCCTGAAAGAAATTATCATCTCAGATTATTTTTCAAATCTGGAACACAAGTAATGAGTTGCTGAACTGTCAAGTTTCTGGGTCACTGTCCACTCCTGGTTGACCACTGCCAAAAGGGCATGGTTATATAACAGATATAACCATTCAGGGAAGCGCAGATCACATGTGGGTCCATGCATTTCCTCAGTAGGACTGAGCAAATTGGCAACTGTTACCATGTCTATTAGGAAACTCTGAGAATGTCTCTCTACTAGAAGTGGGGGAAATTATATCTTATGATGCATTCTCCAGGGACAGGTTTCTGAGGGGAGAAAAAGGTATGTCTTTTGTGAAAAGAACCTTGACACTAAACAGGCAACCCTGTCCCCATCCACTTTTTCTTTAGAACTCTTTACACCTCCAGTGCTGACAGCATCCTTGGTTTCCCCCCTCCTCGAGGGGACCCTGGTGAACCTGAGCTGTGAAACAACGCTGCTCCCACAGAGGCCAGCTTTGCAGCTGTTCTTCTCCTTCTTCCTGGGCAACAAGACCCTGAGGGCCAGGAACACATCCTCCCAATACCAGATACTAGTTGCTAGAAGAGAAGATTCTGGATCATACTGGTGTGAGGCAGCCACAGAAGATGGAAATATCCTTAAGCGCAGCCCTGAGTTGGAACTTCAAGTGCTTGGTGAGTGAGACTGATGGGGCATGACTGGCACAGGAGAGGGGTGCCCTTTTCTCCCACAGGATAAGATCGGTTAAAGGGTTTCATGGCTCAGCCGGGGGGAGGAAACGTCTTCAGAAGCCCCTGAGCAGGCCTTTCTAATCCTTGGTTCAGAACGTCACTGTTCTCCCCACAAACTTCATTAAATTTCCTTTCCTTTCTTACTCCTTTTTCTTTTCCTTCCCCCCCCCATTTCTTTCCTTCTTTTTGTTCTTCTGTCTTTCTTTCCTTCTCCTTCCTTGTTCTTTCTCCCCCATTCTCTACCCTTCCCTCCCTGTTTCTTCTCTCTTCCTCTGCTTCCCTCCCTTTCTCTCCCTCATCAATAACACACTGAGTTCCTCGTATCCATGGTCACAGGTCTGCTGACATAAAGACACGGGGTGCAATGATTGCTTCAAGGAGTTCTTATTTATAAGAGTGATTTTGTAAACTGCGTATCACTACCTGCCCAAGTGTCTGGATCTAACTGAGGCAAAGAGATTGTGAACTTCAGAAAAATGACTCTTGAGAAAAAAGTTAATCTGCAACTTGAATTCATTTCCAGCATTAAATGGCATAGAGATAGCAGTTGTCTCTGCAACTAGGGAGTAAATCCACTGACAGGGCTCAACAGCAGGCTTCCCAGGAGCCTGCTCCTTGTCTGTTCACGACACAGCCTACCTGGAGATCCCGCTGGGTCCTTTCTGACCACTGAAATCCCCAGTGCCTCCCTGGGGACAGGCACATCTGGTCTCGTCCAGCTTTATCTTTCAAACATAAGTCAGCCAGATCCCTCTGTTTTCTAAATAGTATCTCTTTTTGTCTTTTTCTGTTTCAGGCCTTCAGTCACCCATTTCCGTCTGGTTTAAAGTACTGTACTATCCAGCCATGGGAATAATATTTGTAGTGGATACTTTTCTCTGTGCGATGGTACATAAAGAGCTGCAAAGAAAGAAAAAGTGGAATTTAGAAATCTGTTTGGATTCTGATCCCTGGAAGAAGGTAACTTCGGACCTTCAAAAACACAGATTCTTAGAAGAAGAGCTAAAGCGTCCGGAGCAAGGACAGCCCCAAGAAAAGACACAGCAGAAGAAGCCCCAGGAGGGGGAGCAGCAGCTTCGCGGGTAGCCCTGATCTGGGCAGACCCCTGCCCCTCCCTCTCTGTGTGAGCACTGCCACACAAACTTCCAGTGACACTAGAACTGTGGGTCTCAAAGCATATAACTCTGCTGTGACTTCAACAGAAATAAATTTGGAAATTTGGTAATTAGAGATAGTTTGAAATGGGGTCTACTCTAAAGAAATCTCTAACAACTTGGAAAGCATGTGTGTAGCCTGATGATCCTTTTAGGTAGTTTGAAAAATAGTGTATTTCCAAGGAGGAGGTGAAAATGTGAGCGTCTACAAGAGATTGACGGACAATGAAAGAGAGGAAGACAGAGAAACAGACACATAAAGGCAGGAGTGGTAGGTTTCAGGGAAACAAGAAGACATATTGCAGACCAAAAGGAAGGAACTAGAACTTGCAAATGATGTCTAAGGGACTGTTGGAATCACACCTCTGTGTTCAGTTTCTCTCTACTTAGCTGACAGAGAATGTTTCCATACATGTTATAGGGACGCAAAGGAGTAACTGATGATGAGAAATGGGTGTTATGCTTGCCCTTTCATTTGGGGCTTTTCCATAACCCCTCTATTTCCAGAGACAACATAGGTTTTGCCAGTGCTGATCTCTTGCCACATAGGAAGGAAGACTCTAACTGCTACTTCTCCTAATAAATAAGTCCAGATCGCCAAACATGACAACGCAGGGAGAAACTTCAAGTGGGAAGAAGCAGTGATGTTATAAAGTCCCAGCTCTTGTCTCCAGAGACATACTTTATCCTTCCGATTTTCTGGATGATTACTAATTAGCTTCAAGAAACACCGCTCTCTCCCCTGGGCAATAGTCGGTAGACAAAATATTTTCTGATATTCTATAACACAGCTGAGATAAAAACTGAATTATGTGCTGTAAGACTTTTACTAAAAGCTTAGAAAAGAATAAAAAGAGTATAGCAAACAAAGAGCGTGATTTCAGAGTATTTGGTTTACAAAGTGTAGCTTACCTGCCAGATGGCCGCATCCCTGGCTTCCCTCCATCCCGCCCCCTCTCCCCCACCAACAGAGCTCTCCTGTAACACCAAGCATCTCGGGGCACCTTCAAGCAACTCAGGACTGAAAGTAGGACTGCAACAACTCCTGAGGCCACTGCTTCCGGGCTGTGGACAATGGGCATGTTTTCCCTGTCACCTTCAGAAAAAAACTACAAGAATTACCATCTCCATAGAAACACAGCATCTCCTACATTCGTGTTAAAAGAGATGGTCATATATTCTACCAGGAGTTTCATTGATTGCACATTATGCCAGGGGTCCTCAAACTTTTTAAACAGGGGGCCAGTTCAGTGTCCCTCAGACTATTGGTGGGCCAGACTATAGTTTAAAAAAAAAACCTATGAACAAATTCCTATGTACATTCCACATATCTTATTTAGAAGTAAAAAAATAAAACGGGAACAAATACAATATTTAAAATGAATAACAAATAAAGTTAAATCAACAAACATAACAGGATTTCAATGGGAACTATGGGCCAGCCTGCTTTTGGCTAATGAGATGGTCAATGTCCGGTTCCATATTTGTCTCTGCTAGTCGTAACAAGTGATGCACATGTGCATCAATTAGTCTAGATTTGGCTGGAGATTTCAGATGTTTCATTCTGGAAAAAGTCTGTTCACAGACATAAGTGCTGCCAAGGATGGTTGCCATTTTGAGTGCATGGTTCCTGAGATTAGGATATGTCTCAGAGGGAAAAGTGCATAGAAATTAGGAAGGCTGCTTGACTTGAATGCGTCTTTCAGAGAGTCACAATTCTGCAGTTCGGCCAGTTCCATTTGGTAAATTGTATCCATATTTTCTTTCCTTTTTTTTTAATTTCAAGATACTTTATTCTTAAAACAGGTCACAACACTAAGCTTTTGGCCCATTCTGCCACTGTACAAGCTAGAAATGCTTGCTAAATAGCGGAGGGGTGCTCTTTCATAGCATGTCTAAAAAGTGAATAAAAATCCATATAAAACAAATTTTCAAATAGTTTCCATAGGAGCACAGATAAGTGTGACCC
>CAUYON010176601.1:0-23113 GCA_963573935.1 Arctocebus calabarensis
TCCCAGCTACTAGGGAGGCTGAGGCAAGAGAATCGCTTAAACCCAAGAGCTGGAGGTTGCTGTGAGCAGTGTGACGCCACGGCACTCTACCCAGGGCGATAAAGTGAGACTCTGTCTCTACAAAAAAAAAAAAAAAAAAAAAAAAATTAATTAAAAAAAATGACAGTTAAGTGTCTGGGTTCACCTCTTGATTCTCAATTCTGTTCCATACATCTACCTCTCTATATTTGTGCTAGTACCATGCTGTTTTCATCACTATAGATTTATAGTGTAGTTTGAAGTCTGGTAGCGTGAGACCTCCTGATTTGTTTTTATTTCTGAGTAATATCTTGGCTATTCAAGGATTTTTCTGATTCCATATAAACCGAAGTACTATTTTTTTCCAGATCTTTAAAGTATGACAGTGGTGCTTTGATAGGGATTGCATTAAATTTGCATATTGCTTTAGGTAGTATGGACATTTCAATAATGTTGATTCTTCCTAGCCATGAGAATGGTACATTTTTCCATTTGTTAACATCTTCATCTATTTCTTTTCTCAGAGTTTCATAATTCTGTTTATAGAGATCTTTCACGTCCTTTGTCAGGCAAATTCCCAAATATTTCATCTTCTTTGGCACTACTGTGAAAGAAATAAAGTCCTTGACTGTTTTTTCAGCTTGGCTATTGTTGGTATATAAAAAGGCTACAGATTTATGGGTGTTGATTTTGTAGCCTGAGACACTGCTGTATTCCTTGATCACTTCTAAAAGTTTTGTAGTAGAATCCCTGGTGTTTTCCAGACATACAATCATATCATCTGGGAAGAGTGAAAGTTTGATCTCCTCTAACCCTACTTGTATACCCTTGATGGCCTTCTCTTGCCTGATTGCGATGGCTAAGGCTTCCATTACAATGTTAAAAAGCAGTGGAGACAATGTGGAACCTTGCCTGGTTCCTGATCCGAGTGGAAATGTTTTCAATTTTACTCCACTCACTATGATATTGGCTGTGGGTTTGCTGTACATGGCCTCTGATCAGTTTAGGAAAAAATCCCTTCTATACCTATTTTCTTAAGTCTTCTGATCATGAAACGATGCTGGATATTGTCAAAAGCTTTTTCTGCATCAATTGAGAGACTCATTTGGTCTTTGTTTTTTAGTTTGTTTATGTTATGTATTTATAGATTTATGTATATTGAAGCAACCTTGCGACCCTGGGATAAAACCCACTTGGTCATGGTGTATAATTTGTTTCATATGTTGCTGGATTCTGTTTGCTAGGATCTTACTGAATATTTTTGCATCTATGTTCATTAAAGATATTGGTCTATAGTTTTCTTTTCTTGTTGGTTCTTTCCCTGGTATGGAGATCAGGGTGATATTTGCTTCATAGAATTTATTGGGAAGTATTTCTTCTTTCTCGATGTTTTGGAAAAGGTTAAGTAATATAGGTACTAGTTCCTCTTTAAAGGTTTGGTAGAATTCTGATGTGAAGCCATCTGGTCCTGGACTCTTCTTTTGGGAGATTTCATATAGTTGATTCTACTTCAGTACTTGATATGGGTCTGTTCAGCATTTCCAATTCTTTCTGATTAAGTCTAGGAATTCAGCGTGCTTCCAGGTATTGGTTATTTCTTTCAGATTTTCATATTTCTGAGAATAAAGTTTTTACAGTATTCATTAAGGATTTTTTTTGAATTTCTGAGGTATCTGTTGTTATTTCGGCTTTATTATTTCTGATTGATGATACTATAGATTTTAAGTTTCTATTTTTGGTTAGGTTGGCCAAAGGTTTATCAATTTTGTTGTATTTTTCAAAAAACCAACTTTTGAATAATTCTTTTTTCATTTCATTTAATTCTGCTCTAATTTTAGTTATTTTTCTTTTGATGGATTTGGGGTTGGAATGGTTTTCCTTTTCCAGTTGCTTAAGATGTTCCATTAAGTTACTGAGTTCCTCTCTTTCCATTCTCTTGAGGAAAGCTTGCAGTACTATAAATTTCCCTCTCAGGACTGCCTTTGTAGTATCCCACAGTTTCTAATAATTCACGTCTTCATTATTGTTTTGTTCCAAAAATTTGGCAATTTCCTTCTTCATCTCATCTATGACCCAGCTATCATTCAGCAGAAGGTCATTTAGTTTCCATGTCTTTGTATGAACATGGAGATACCTATTATTGGTCAGTTCAACTTCTGTTGCGTGATGATCTGAGAAAATACAAGGAATAATTTCTATACTTTTAAATTTGCTGAGGTTAGACTTGTGACCCAAGATGTGATCAATTTTGAAGGATGTTTCATGGGCTGATGAGAAGAATGTGTATTTAGTTTTGTTAGGATGAAATGTTCTATGGATGTCTGTTAAATTCAATTGTTGTATGGTGAAGTTAAAGTCCAAAATTTCTTTGTTTTTGTTTCTTACTGGAGGACCTATCCAACACTGCCAAAGGGATGTTAACAGCTCCAACTATTATGGTGCTAGAAGATATTAAATTGCTCATGTCTGTTAGGGTCTCTCTTATAAATTGAGAAGCATTCTGGTTGGGTTCATAAATGTTAATAATTGATATCTCATCATGTTGAGTGTTGCCCTTAACAAATATGAGTGACCATCCTTGTCTTTCCTTTTGTTGGTTCAAAGCCTACATATCTGCAAATAAAATTGCCACCCCCCCTTTTTTTTTTCTGATTTCCATTTGCCTGGATTACAGATGCCCATCCCTTCACCCTGAGTCTACAGTTATCCTTTATGGTAAGATGAGATTCTTGTGTGAAGCAGATATCTGGCCTGAGTTTTTGTATTCAGTTGGCCAACACATGCCTTGTAAGAGGACAGTTTAAGTCATTCGTGTTAATTGAGATTACTGATAAGCCTGGTAGTATTTTGGGTGTCAAGTTTTTGAAAAGTCCAGTGGACATTTTAAATCCTTGCACTACTGTGTAAATTTTTGTTTTTTTTTGCGGTTTTTGGCTGGGCTTGGGTTTGAAACCACCACCTCTGGTATATGGGGCCAGCGCTCTACTCCCTTGAGCCACGGACGCCACCCTGGAAATTGCATTTTAATCAGAATTTCAAAATTTACTTTGGTGGTAGAGTATTGTGCTGGTCATTATGGAAGATAGGTCTGAAGAGCTCGTTTAGTTATGGCAAATTTCTTCAATGTGTGTAGGTCATTAAAGTATTTAACTTCTGTGTCATAAATGAAACTCAATTTAGCTGGATACAGGATCCTGGGCTGAAAGTTGTTTTCTTTTAGGAGAATAAAGATTGATGACCATCCTCTTCTAGCCTGAAACGTTTCAACAGAGAGATCTGCCGTCATTCTAATATTCTTCCCCTTGTAGGTTACGATTTTCTTACGTCTGGGGGATTGCAGGATTTTCTCCTTCATATTAACTTTAGCGAAGTTGATTACAATGTGTCTAGGGGATGCTTTATTTGGATTGATTTGTGCTGGGGTTCTGAAACTGCTATCTAAATTTCAGTATTTCTTGCCATGTTTGGGAGGTTCTTTTCAATTATCTCTTGGAGTAGAATATCTGTTTCGGAATGTCCTCTTCTCTTTCAGGGATTCCTATAAGGCGAATGTTTGCTCTTTTGGAGTGGACCCACAATTCTCTAAAGGAATGATCTATTTTTGCTCTCCAATTCTTCTCCTCTTTGAACGTTTGGGAGCATTCAAAAGCTTTGTTTTGAATGTTGGAGATCCTTTATTCTGCCTGCTCTATTCTGTTATTGAGAGATTCTACTGTATTTCTCAGATCTTCGAGAGCTGCAAGTTCTTGCCTCAATGTGTCAAAATCTTTGGTGATTATATCTTTGAATTTGTTGAATTCTTGAGACAACTTTTGAATTACTCCTTGAATTTCTAATTCCACCTTTAAGTCCATTCTGTTAATCTTATTTGCAATTGAAATTCAGATTTCAATTTCTGATATCTCAGCAATTTGTTTATGAATGAGATCTGTTTAGTCTCTTTTGTCGTTCCTTGGGGAGTTGATCTACTCTGATTATTTATGTTTCCAGAGTTTTTCCATTGATTCTACCACATGATTATTTTTCACTGTTTGGCTAGAGAAGCTGGTAAGGTGAAAGTGAATTGAGGGCTCCAGGTGTTTTAATTAACTAGCCCTTTACCAAAAAACTGAGACTGGTGATTGTGGCTTTTCCCCTAGAGCTTTACAAGTACCATTCAGTACTATAGCTTGAAACTCTGGGGACCTGCTTGATGTGATGGGGCTAGATGGCTCTGTTCTGTATTCAGCTAGTCTCTGTCCAATCCTAGTGAATCAGTGGCTTTGGGCTGAAATCTCAACTGCAGAGATATATAAGCAACTAAGACACCTTGCCCCCCAAAAGGCAACAGTTGGAAAAGGAGAATCCCATACTTCCACAATAATACAACAAGGGTACAACAATGGAGGGTCCCTGGATGATCAGCCCAGGTTTAGAGTTCCTAACCACCTGTTTCAGTCAACACAAACACAGATCAAGTAGGAGAGTTCAAAAGCTCCCTGGCAACTAGACAGCGGGGGTCCACTGGCAGCTCAAGTGTAACTCACTCTGGTGCTCTGTGGAGACAGAAAGGCCCACCCTACTAAGTAGTCCAGGGGGGCTGGTGCCTCCTTACCCACCTTGCACCTCCATCACACCCAGGCACCGGTAGCTCCAGGGGGCTGTGGCCCAGTTTCCTCCAAAGAGCAAATGTGCCAAGGATTTGTGCCCACCAGAGTCAGAGGGAAGTCAATGCCTCGTTGGTCAGGCAACCACACTCTACCATCAGCCAACTGGGGGAGCTTAAGTCTGACTACCTTGGATAATCAATGAAAACTGGGGAGTGTTCCAGCTGAGATCATTCCAAACCATAGCTTAACAAAGGAGCAAATGTTTTTCGCCCTCAGAAACCGTGCCTCTGCCCCAGCTGCTCTGCTCCTCTGGTATCTCTGCAATGCGAGGGTCTAGCTTCCTCTCGCAGTCCACAAAATCGCGTGTGTTTGAAATTTGACCCTGGCTGGATTGCTCTATTAACACTGATGCTGGGTGGGAGGTGTCTCTACTCAAGTTCCCACACCAAGTCTCCTGTCAGTCAGATACCTAAGCCACCGTCTGCTGCTGAGTTGCACTTTCTTGGAGCCAGACCAGATACTTTCCCCCATGTGCCTTTCTGCACTATTACCAGACTCACAGTTACAGAGTAGCTGCACTGGCACAGTCCATGTAATGTTCAGTCCTAGCAAAGAACTGTGGACATTCTGGTCTCTCCAGGGGTTGGGCTTCTGGACTGTCAGGCAGGGGGGAAGGGTGGACCGGAAGTTCAAAGGGGCAGGGAAAATATTTGTTCAACCTTCCTGCCAGACAAGAGAATGCCCAGGTTCATAGCAGAAACTCTCTGGAGCAGGAGTCCCAGCTTCTGGCATCTCACTCCCATGAGGTAAGAAAAGAGAACCACAGTTCACTGCTCACTAGCAGAGATCCCACAGCAAGAAAGCAACTCTCTTGGGGGAAGGGATGGACATGCATCCTCTTTGGGATGGGTTCTGTACCTGAAAGGTGTTTCCTTGGAGTCGCGGCTTGCCTCAGCAGAGAAGACATGCAATTACCAATCTCTTCTTTCAGCTCAGCTCCCACCCTCCAGCTTTGTTGGGCTCTTTCTGGCCATTATAGCTCCCTCTGGTAGGGAGCTCCAGTCAGCCAACATCCCCTTCTCCCCCTTGCTCTTATTGAAAGTCAAAATTGGAGTTAGGGAAAATAGGCAACCCAAGGATTTAGCAAAACACAAGACACACTGGCACAAAACAAAGAAACAAGCAACCAAACACACAGATAGACAATCAAAAACAACAACAAAAAAACCTCACATAGTCTGATGTAAGGACTCTCAGCAACCATTAAAAGAAAGGGAGGGTGATTAAAAAAATATATTAATAATTAAAAAATTAGCAGTAACTGCTACAAGAAAAAAGCAAATGCAAAAAAAGCAAGAACTAGCAAATAAAAAAAGCACCACCAACAAAAAAATTTATATATATATGTATGTATATGTATATAAACATACAACTATATGTTGGGATCAACTTTAGTAGGACTATATTCATGCTACAAGATACTTTTTGGACACTAGGTGGCTCCATGAGTGGTTTCCAGGCTTATACTTGTTTCCCAGCTTAGACTGTTGTTGGTGGTTGCCTGGTTACCCACTTAGTGCCCAGACCCTGCCAAACTGTTAATTCCACCAATCTCAAAATATCTTCACAGGCAGATCTCCCAAATTCTCCCTGCAATAGTTCCCAGGAAGTGTGGGATTTCCTGGGCCTGCTCAGAGTGCAGGATGACTGTCCGCAGGTGAGACTCAAATAGCCTCCAGTGGCCCACGCAGAAAGGAACCTGCGGCAACATCCACCTCCCAAATTTTAAAACAATGGCCGCTTCCTATCCAGGATCTTTCCTGTCTGAGTGTCTCTCTCACCGCCACGGTGGTGCCGCTCCAGATGGCACCCCACTCTGGCCACCAAATTCCGCTTGGGAGTCCACACTTAACCAATCGTCCCACACAACACCTCGTTTCCCCACGAATCCACCGGGGGTGGGGGGGGGAGTAGTTGCTGTCTCTGCTTCCCACCACCACAGACACAGTGCAGAAATTTTCCTGGCAGTCTCTGCAGCTCCTGATAACAGTCCAAGTCCAGTAATCCGCCACCTTGCTGCACACCCTGAACTGCCATTCCATGCAAATATTCCACACCAGGAATGATTTAGCCAACTCACTCTCACCTGTTGTTCTGGGAGAGCTGAGCTAAACATCTTTCCCGTCCGCCATCATGCTCCACCTCCCTATATAAAATTTATTAATATTTAGGGATACACTCGTAGGTAGTGAGTGACGTGTGCAGGAATGATAGACTGTGATTTGAATTTAAAAAGGCATAATCTACAGATTAAAATTAATTATGTCAGGAAAATACAGAAAATTCAACACTGAGATACATCCTGATTAAGTTATTAAATTACAAAAATAAGGCACCCAGTCTAGAAAACCTCATGAGTAATGAAATAAATGTACTTCACTGTGTAGCCATATGACATAATCACAAAAATCATGACCTGGTTAAAGTAGATAATTTAGAATAGATTCATGCAAGAGAAAAGTTGTGGACTAGTATGTTGAAAACTGTTCAGTTGCTGTTTTTCAATTTGAATTAATTGCCAACATATAAAAATTTTTTGACAATATCAACATTGTTCTATGCATTTGCATCTGTGGTACTAAGAGAGAAAATCTGAAATCAAAACTAAACAATGTGTTAATTCATTTATTTCTAAAAAATAAAGGAAAAGAAGACTTTAACATTATTTCTAGATCTATTTTGAAACTATTCTAAACATGCTAATTTTCTGATTAAACTTCCTTTCGATACTTACAGGATTCTTTTATCAGAGAAGTTATAATTTCTTAAATCAAGTAGCATAAGCCCTTTTTGAAAAATCTGTACAGAAAGAAATCCAGCCAATTAAGCCATTTATCCGGAAAAGACTGGTGGTAAACATTCTGCCCAATTCAATATGCAATGAGGAGACAACTTGTACCGATATGGTCAATAAATAGACTATACATGCTATAAACTGAGTGAGAAAGTTAGCCCAAACAAATTGGTAAAGAGCGAGTAAAGTTATACCATCTAATGTTTTCATCTTTCAAGGCTGAGGTTGATATTGTCTAAATTTGAAGCATAGAGTTTCTTTAAAAATCCTCCAAATTGGGCGGCACCTGTGGCTCATCGAGTAGGGCACCGGCCCCATATGCCAGAGGTGATGGCTTCTAACTCAGCCCCAGCCAAAAAAAAAAAAAAAAGAAAAAAATGGGACAGTGCCTGTGCCTCAGTGAGTAGGGCACCAGCCCCATATACTGAAGCCTCAAACCCGGCCTTGGCTGAACTGCAAAACAAAAAAATAGCCAGGCGTTGTGGCAGGCGCCTGTAGCCCCAGCTACTCTGGAGGCTGAGGCAAGAGAATCATCTAAGCCTAGGAGTTGGAGGTTGCTGTGAGCTGTGTGCTGCCAAGGCACTCTACGGAGGGAAATAAAGTGAGACTCTGTCTCTACAAAAAAAAAAAAAAAATTCCTCCAAATTGTAATGTTTTTTATAATCCCTTTTCTTATCTGTAAAGACCTCATTTAGAAAATACATACATAGGCTCGGTGCCTGTGGCTCAACAGGCTAAGGCACCAGCCACGTACACCTGAGCTGGCGGGTTCGAATCCAGCCCAGACACGCCAAGCAATGACGGCTGCAACCAAAAACTGGCCGGGCGTTGTGGTGGGCACCTGTAGGCCCAGCTACTTGGGAGGCAGAGGCAGGAGACTCGCTTGAGCCCAGGAATTTCAGGTTGCTGTGAGCTGTGATGCCATAGCACTCTATCCAGGGTGACAGCTTGAGGCTCTGTTTCAAAAGAAAAAAAAAAAAAAAAGAAAATATATACATAATTCTTAGAACTGTACTGTGGTTTCGTTCTTTTGTGGAACTCAAAACTAAACTTAATACTTTTTATTTAAAATAGTATTTTGGTAATGGATATGTGAGGAATCATAATACTATTATATTTTAGTATGTTGGACATTTTCCATTATAAAACTGAAGAAAACTCAAGAACATATACCCTGGCTCGGCGCCTGTAGCTCAGTGAGTAGAGTGCTAGCCACATACACCAAAGCTAAGGCAACCCGAAGAGTTAACCCCAAGAGTTTGAGATTGGGTTGCTGTGAGCTGTGACACCATGGCACCTGTGACCCAGGGTGACATGAGATTCTGTCTCAAAAAAAAAAAATGTACCCATCCACACTTCTGATCTTCCTTCATTTTTTCTACCTGTATATCTGCATAGAAATATATTGAGGAATAAACGTCAAAGTTAACAATGATGATTATTTACGGGGGAACTTGGCATGGTGGCACACACCTACAATCCCAGCACATTCCTACAATCCTTAGGAGTCTGAGGTGGGTTGATTGCTTAAGCTCAGGAGTTTGAGACTAGCCTGAGCAAGAGTGAGGCCCCATCTCTAAAACTAGCTGGATGCTGAGGCAGGTGCCTATAGTCCCAGCTACGTGGGAGGCTGAGGCAAGAGGATCTCTAGAGCCCAAAAGTCTGAGTTGCTGTAAGCTATGATGCGACAGCACTCTATCCAAAGCAAATAAATAAAAACACTTTTAAGGAATGCCTGTTGAAAATTAAGCAGTATGGCTCAGATATGTAGACCAAACCATTCATCTAGGGTAATGGATGACAGGGGCCCCACAACAGAAAGTCTCAAGTGGAGTTGGTGGGAAAGGGGATATTCAAAACATCCCACTCTCAGAGATTCTAACATATTAACAACATAGCAATGGTTAGTTATTTATTGAATGCATAGTACATGCCAAATACTAAGCATATTGTAAGCACTCTATATGTATTAATTCTTTAAATCACAGACAAATTTATAAGGTGGCTATATAATTTTACCAGTGAGGTATAGGGAATTTACAAATCTATCAGAAGGGAAGCTAGATTTAAACTGGAGTCTTCCATGGTCAATGTCCTCAGCCACTACATCAGTGCTTCCCACAGTTTGCTACATGTTGGAAAGACTCCAAGATTTTTTTTTTTTTTTTGCCGTTTTTGGCCAGGGCTGGGTTTGAACTCGACACCCCTCCGGCATATGGGGCCACCGCCCAAGACTCCAGGATTTTTAGAAAACAATGACGCCTGATTCCCACGTGCCAATATTCTGTTATAATTAGTACAAGGCACAACCTGGGCAGCAGAAGTTACAAAGTTCCTTAGTTGATACTAATGTGCATTAAAGCATGGGAACCACTGCATTATACCTTTTGGCCTCCAGGCTGCCCATGGGTAGTAGTTATCAAGCCTGGATGAGTATCAGAATCATCTGATCATTTTTATAACTTCAAGGACCCTGCTCCACCCCTGGCCAATGGGGCTGGGCTTGATTTTTTTTAAATGCTTCTAAGGTGGTTCTCTCTGCATACAAGGCTTAAGAACCACAGCTCAGGGAGAGAGAAGTAGCCTCCCACTTTAACAAGGCTCAGGCTAGTGAATATTTTTAATTAGCAGTGTATCTTTTTCTCAAATGGGTAGGGTTAAAAAAAGAAAGAAAGAAAAAAAAGTTGAGAAATACTTCATGTGTTCAAATGTTAGAGAGCACAGTTAATTCAATGATATTCCCCCCAGGTTCAGAATTATTCTGAATCGTTGGCTCCCAAAGCATTGACTATAAAAGCATATTAATCAATTCTTTTGTCAGCAGTTCGCAACCATTTGCTTCCCTGGCACACAGGCAAACATGATTCCTACCACTAGTACCCAGATACTGAGCACAAAAATATCCTATCAGTTTAGCTCTAGACCAGACTTAAATTTACTTAAGAGCTAAACTTGCCAGGTTCAAGATCAAAATCTGTGGTAATTCCATGAAAACCTAATTTCGCTAATGAAAAAGAGGTCCATATGCTTTCATAGCCAGACATGGGTGGCAAAGCCGACATCTTATGAAAATTAGCTGTCTTTCTGTCCACATAACAGTCTATAGGCTATGAGTCTTAAAATTCTTCAAGTGCCCTTCTCTATAAAGATGATACAAATATCATGGGGTGATTGAGAAGATTAAGTGAGGTGAAAATAGCAAGTTACTGTCTACCCTATATGCACACCTTTCTGTTTAATGCTGACAGACAAGTCTTCATGTTTTGCAAAGACTCATGTTTTTGCATGTCTTGTAAACAAGGCACAAACTGCCTTTGTTCTGGACTATCTCGTCAAGGGTATCTGTATAGCAAACACATTTGTAAAACAGAAACACTCTCTCACTCCAGAGCAAAGGTCAGGCACACTTACTGCACACTGTTTATAGAGGTTATCATCAGACCCTTTTACACTGTGCCTCAGGACAAAAGAAGGGATTGGGGAACTGACACAAAAAAATTTATCAACTACGGCTACTGCTATAAATAATAAAATCCTTTTCTTTCAATGAAGGATCTGAAGTTTTCTGACACCATCTAAGGAACTGTGCTAGGCTAACGTGTAGACAAAATCACAGACCCTTCACAGTTCTTGATAGCGAGCACTTGCTGTTAACATTATCTCATTAGATCTTATCAACAGCCCTGTAAAGTTAAACAAAATACTGCATGGTACAAGTGAAAATAGTAGTTATTATCTTCATCATTATCATTATAATTGTAGGAGACACCTGAAAAGAAACATCTTGGGAATAAGGGAATAAGGAAGGGATTGGTCTCTCGTTAAAAAGCTCGAGAGCACGTACGTACATCATTACTTGGCAGTCTCCACACCTGTGGTGTAAAAAGTCATGCATCACTTCTATAAAGAGCCACGGGAGAAGTTAGTCAAGGCTCCTACTAAAACTGACTGCTGCACCTTTGAGGCGCTCTGGCACCTCTGACCTGACTGAGACAACTGGCTCTTCTTGATGGGGAGACTTACCTGACTGAGACAACAGACTCCCTGGCACTAATGGGGAGCCATACCCCAAGGAAAATGCACAGCAGTCCGTGTCCTGGTAGTTTCATGGGCCAGGGCAGGTGACCTAGCGTCCCGGCTCCGACAATTAATCCTTACAACAGTCCTGTAAACTTGGAATCAATACATTATCTTTTTTTTTTTTTTTGAGACAGAGCCTCAAGCTTTCACCCTGGATAGAGTGTGGTGGCATCACAGCTCACAGCAACCTCCAATTCCTGGGCTCAAGTGAGTCTCCTGCCTCCGCCTCCCAAGTAGCTGGGACTACAGGCGCCTGCCACAACACCCGGCCATTTTTTGGTTGTAGCTGTCATTGTTGTTTGGCGGGCCCGGGCTGGATTCGAACCCGCCAGCTCAGGTGTACGTGGCTGGCGCCTTAGCCTGCTGAGCCACAGGCGCCGAGCCAATACATTATCTTATAGCTGACAGGTTACTTAACTTGCCAAGAGTTAGTAGGACAGATTATCACCTAGTCTTGCACATAAATGGTGGGGCTAGAAAACTTTAATCTATCCTACTATTTCTATGTCATCTCATGACTTTAAAATTGTAATCTTACTCAGTGAAACTGTAAGTTTATATGACATCACAAGAGTTTTATTTGAGAGATTTCAAATATGAATTAAATGCCTTCTATGTTCTGGACATTTTGCTTGCGCTAGGGAAATAACACTGACTAAGACATGTTCTCTGCCTTCATGAAGCTTACAGAAGAAACATACAAAAAACAAGACAAAATAACAAAACAATTACTAATTCAAACTTTCCTGACAGAAGCAAACAAGGGACTAAAATAGAGGGACTGAGATAGGACAAACTTCAAATTATGGGTTGCTACTGAGAAATGAATTCATGAGTCTCAACCACCAGTTTTTCAAAATGTAGTTCGAAGTAGACAATACATACACATTACAGTATGTAATTTATATACATATAAATTGTATATAATGTAACAGTACACTATATGTACTGTTTTAAAATTTTCTTCTTGCATATAGGGTCATGGTATAAAATGCATTTCTTGTAAGCACAGGGAACGATCTATGCAGTGAGAGTACGATGAGCATGGAAAGATGTTGCTATGTTAGAAAACCAGGAAATAACAGTGACTACAACTCTATAGAAAGGACAAAATGGAATGAACTAAAGTTGGAGAAAGAAGCTAAAGTTCTGGTATAGACTTTGTGCAATGTAAAAAGATAAGTGATAGGACTTGATTTACATTTTAGAAGCCATGCTTTTTTTTTTTTTTTTTTTTTTTAGACAGAGTCTACGTCGTTCTAGCTAGAGTGCTGTGGCTTTCACAGCACACAGCAACCTCGAACTCTTGGGCTTAAGCGATTCTCTTGCCTCAGCCTCCCAAGTAGCTGTGACTACAGGTGCCTGCCATAATGCCCGGCTATATTTTTTTAGTTGTCATTGTTGTTTAGCAGGCCTGGGCCAGGTTCAAAACTGCCAGCCTCGGTGTATGTGACTGGAACCCTAAGAGTTACGGGTGCCAAGCCAGAAGTCATGCTTCTTGATACATAAAGAATGGACTGGAAGGAGGGCAAGAATAGGTGATAATGGTGGCTTGGTTTCGGATGAGGGGGTCAGCAACAATGGAAACAAGTAGATAAATTTAACATAAAAGTTTGAAGATAAAATCAATGGGACTGAAGCAAAGCATGAGAGGCATACTCTAAATTTCAGTTATACCTCTGCACATTATTATTTTTGGAGAGAAGGGTCTCACCCTGTTACCCAGGCTAAAGTGTTATGGCATTAGCCTAGCTCACAGCAACCTCAAACTTTTGGGCTCAAGCGATCCTCCTGTCTCAGCCCCCCAAGTAACTGAGACTTGGCTAATTTTTCTATTTTTAGAAAAATAGTGAGACCCTGTTTCTTCTACTTTTAGGAGAAACAGGGTCTCACTTTTGCTCAAGCTGGTCTCTAACTCTTGAGCTCAAGGGATCCTCCTTGCCAGGATTATACTCATGAGCCACAGTGCCTGGCCTCCTCTAGTTTCAGATCATTCCTCAAAGACTACCTTTTTAAAGAATATGTACCTGCATAATTTACATAGCCAATTCAATCTATTGTATGTTATTTAATAATCAGATTGCACTTCTTGCCTTCACAAACTAAACAGCCTAGTGTATAGGAAAGATTTGAGTTTGAAGTTAGATCTCTGCCCATAAACCAAGAATACAATTTATGACTGTGCCTTTGGGTAGGTTATTTAATCTCTCTGGATCTCAATGGGCTCGTTTGTATAATGTTAATACTTCTCTATTACAAGGTTGCCATGGGGCTTAAAAGTGAACGTAAACTATCACAAATACATATTCAATAAATGTTGGTTCCTGTTTCTCCGAGTTACCTTCTTCACAAGGAACAGTCTTTCCAATACTAAACACACATTATGTTTCTTATCCTGGCACTATGTTAACGTGACTTTATTACTACTTTGCCTTCACTGGCATAACTTTACTATTCTAGGAGACTCCTGCCAAAGATGAGAGGTTCTGGCATAGAATGGGGTGAGGGTCTGCAAGAAAGGTGAGGTCTGTCTAGTGACAAAGGAAGACTTTAATGGAGGGGAAAAGGACAATGGAGACTGACCAGAAGTCAGGTCAACTCCCACATGGTTGCCAAAGGTTTTTATTAGCCTCATCAATATACCTAGACAGGGGCAGTGAGCTCAGAGTAGAGCTGGGGCTCTTACCATATGCATCTAGATTAGGGGCCAGGATATGGGTGGGGTGTTGCCAGGAATTCTGTCCTTGAGGCACTCCAGAAATCTAGGGAGGAGGTTTTTGGTTTCAAACCAGATTTTCTAAATGGCTACACTCCTGTCAAGGTTATGAGGACTCCTTTCCCACAATCATGGCACTATCTTGACCTAAGGTCGGATACTGAAGTCCAAAACTACCTTCCCAATGTACTGTCTACATTAACATGACTTTATTTATTACTTTGTTTTCATTAGCATAACTTTACTTTCCTGCCCAGAAGAATAACTGGATTGTTCATTATAGGAATCTTCTGAAAAATCTATCAGGGCAATAGACAGCATCAAGAGATTATGTCCTAAGGCTCCTTGCACTCTTTGCTCACTCGTTCCACCAATCTTAAACTGCTATATCAAGATCAGTGTCCCATCCTAATCAGCCATCTCCCTCCAACCCCTACCACCCTCTGCTACTGAAAAGCTACGTTAAACCATACTTCATATTATCAATAAAATCTCACCTCACTTTCCCAGTTTGAGACACTAACAAAGCTCTAGGAGGTGGTGTTCTACCTTACCCTAGCAGGCAATAAACTCACCTATGACTTATGGGAAATTACCATTAGAACGAGCAGTACAGGGTGGCGCCTGTGGCTCATCAAGTAGGGTGCCAGCCCCATATACCGAAGATGGTGGGTTCAAACCCAGCCTCGGCAGAACTGCAAAACAGAAAAACAGCTGGGCGCGCCTGTAGTCCCAGCTACTGGGGAGGCTAAGAGAATCACCTAAGCCCAGCAGTTGTAGGTTGCTGTGAGCTGCGTGATGCCATGGCATTCTACTGAGGGTGAAAAAGTGAGACTCTGTCTCTACAAAAAAAAAAAAAAAAAAGAGCAGTACATCCATAAGCTTAAAGACAAAGCCCAAGGATTTCTCCGTAAATGTCTAGAAACAATATAAAAACGAGGTAAATTAAATTATATACTAAGCAAAATATGTCCATTAATAAAAAGGTAATGGTTTATCAAGACCACAATAGCGGGGCGGCGCCTGTGGCTCAGTGGGTAGGGGGCCGGCCCCATATACCGAGGGTGGCGGGTTTGAACCTGGCCCCGGCCAAACTGCAACAACAACAAAAAATAACCAGGCGCGTTATGGTGGGCGCCTGTAGTCCCATCTACTCTGGAGGCTGAGGCAAGAGAATCGCCTAACCCCAGGAGCTGGAGGCTGCTGTGAACTGTGACGCCACCGCACTCTACCGAGGGCGATACAGACTCTGTCCCTAAAAATAAATAAATAAATAAAAAGACCACAATAGCGAGTTCAAGACCAGCGTGAGCAAGACCGAGACCCTGTCTCTACTAAAAATAGAAAAGCCAGCCGGGTGTGGTGGTGGGAGCCTGTAGTCTCAGCTACTCGGGAGGCTGAAGCAAGAGGATCACTTGAGCCCAAGAGTCTAAGGTTGCTGTGAACTGTGATGCCAGGGCACTCCAGCCTGGTCAACAGAGTAAGACTCGGTCTCAAAAATAAAAGACCACACTAGCAAGTTACCTTGCAAAATTCCACATGTGGCCAATTAAGTCTTAAAAAAATTCTTTTGACGAATGCCAGGTACGTATTACCATTTTTAATGCCCTTCTTCCTTACAGAGCTGTTCAAGTATGACTCTGAATCAAGTAAAACTAGGTCTCAGATACTCAAGTACCTTGAGGAATTATGAAAAATAACCCTAAGACAGACTGGAGAAGAAATGACAGCTTTTAAATTAGACCCTTACGAATGGAGATTCAGATCCATTACCCACTTCACCAAGCGTCGTGAACCCTAACTTCTCAGGGGTCCAGCACCGCCTGATGACTTTCCACTCAGGGAAGCATCGTAACTGCGGGCGGGACGACTACAGAGACCAGCGCCCTCCGGGCTCCCCGACCCTCCGAGCTGGGCTCCGCCGCTCCAGCCGCGCCCGGGGAAGGTGAGGCGGAGGCGGCAGCAAACTACCCGGCGGAACCCGCCCTCCCGCCTACAGAGGCCGGGCCCGCAGCAGTGAAAGTGCTTCGGAGTCCACGGCTCTCCTGCCCGCTCCGGTATCCGTACCTGACCAGCAATGGACCTGCGAAAGCCGCACGCCATGACCGCACCGGGGTGCCGCAGCCCGCCGCCCGGCCCCGCGCCGCCCTTCTTGCCCGCCCCGCCTCCGCGCGCCGGAAGCCCGCCTGGAGGAGACGCTAGCCAATCAGAGGACCGCCTGCCCCGCTGCTGACCTCTGCCCTGCGGCCGCGAGGGCGCGCGGGAAATCCCGAGCGCAGCTGGAATTCGCGGGCCTGCTAAGATCATGGCCACGTCGTCGGTGTCCAAGGTAGGTGGGGGCGGGCGCGCGCTGGGACTCCACTGCTCCCGGTTGGCTTTGAAGACCGCTGCATGACCGGGGGTTGAGAGGAGGGAGCCCCGCACGGAATCGGGGCGTCCGCGCGCCCGTCTGTTTTCGGCCAAATGAACTGAGGGGTGAGGACCCAGGTCTGGTAGGTGGGGAGCTGACGGATACCCCTGGGACGTACCTGGGTCTCTTCTCCTTTCACAAATATTTGCTGTGAGCCGATACTCGGTTAGGTACCGAGATACACTGGTAAACAAAATAGACTCAGTTGCTACACTCGAGAAGGACATTAAACACTTAAACTGATGGTTACAAATTGTCGTAAGTGATAGCAAGGAAAAGGTTATAATGAGAGAACAGGAATAGGGAGAATCCAATACAGATTACCAGGGGTCAGCCAAGGCTTTTTTTTTTAATTTTTATTTTTTATGTATTTATTTATTTTTGAGACACGAAGTTTCACTTTATTGCCCTCGGTAGAGAGCCGTGGGGTCACACAGCTCACAGCAACCTCCAACTCCTGGGCCTGGGCGATTCTCTTGCCTCCGCCTCCGGAGTAGCTGGGACCACAGGCGCCCGCCACAGCGCCCGGCTATTTTTCTGTTGAAGTTTGGCCGGGGTCGGGTTCGAGCCCGCCACCCTCGGTATATGGGGCCGGCGCCCTGCCACTGAGCCACAGGCGCCGCCAGCGAAGGCTTTTGAAGAAGGTGACGTTTAGCTGAGACCTGAAAAATGACTACAAGCTATGCAAAGGATTAGGGGGCAAGAGGGCCTAAAGAACGATGCTTTTGGCCCCCCAAATAGAAATAAAATGGCACATTAAAAGAATCGAAAGATCATGTAATCAGAGAGTTGAGAAAGCAGGAACGTTATGAAAAATGAGAATGAGAAAGTGATACCGTTATGTGCGTGAGAGGGGATCATATAGACCTCAGATGTGCTGCCTAGATGGCAAGGATTTGCAAGACATAGTGTAGTTGGTAAGATGATAAACCCTAGGTCTGAACAATCCAACATGGTAGTCACTAGTTAAATTTGAATTAAAATTAAGTAAAATTAAATAATATTCCTTCGTTTCACTGGCCACATTGCAAGTGCTTAATCACCACGTATAGCCATGGTTACCAGTTAGCACAGATATATGACATTTCTGTCAATATAGAAAGTTCTATCAAGCAGTGGTGCTCTGGGCCATTAACTTTTAGTTCTATCATATGTATAGCAGGGAGCTTCAGAAGTTGAGCTGAAGTGAAGCTGAAAATGCAGGTGAAGAAGCTGCAAAGACGTTTTCCCCTATATTAAAACAGCAAATTTATGGATCTGGTTTTTTTTTTCTTGAGGCACAGCCTCAAGCTGTCACCCTAGATAGAGTGCTGTGTCATCATAGCTCACAGCAACCTCTAATCCTGGGCTCAAGCAAGTCTCTTGCCTCTGCCTCCCACATAGCTGGGACTACAGGCGCTCGCCACAACACCCGGCCATTTGTTCTGGTTGCAGCCGTCATTGTTGTTTGGCAGGCCTGGGCTGGATTCGAACCCGCCAGCTCAGGTGTACGTGGCTGGCGCCTTAGCCAGTGGAGCCACAGGCGCCAAGCCAGATTTGATTTATTTTTAAGAGACAGTCTTTGTCATCCTCAGTAGAGTGCTGTGCCGTCACAGCTCCCAGCAATCTGCAGCTCTTGGGCTTAGGTGATTCTCTTGCTTCAGCCTCCCAGGTAGCTTGGGATTACAGGCACCAGCCACGATGCCCGGCTGTTTTTTGTTGCAGTTTGGCCGGGGCCGGGTTTGAACCCAACCACCCTCAGTATGTGGGGCCGGTGCCCTACTCACTGAGCCACAGGCACCGCCCAATGGATCTAATTTTTAATTTTGATTAATATGGTCTTTGAGTCCCACCTACTCTGGAAGTTGAGGCAAGAAGATGGCTTGAGCCCAGAAGTTTGAGGTTGCTGTGAGCTAGGCTGATGCCATGGCACTCTAGGCTAGGCAACAGAGTGAGATTCTGTTTCAAAAAGTAAAAAAAGAAAAGAAAAGAAATCCCTATCCGGTAAAAAAAAAAAAAATTGGTCCTTAACTAACGTATTCTAAGAGGTTACAAAGGATTGGCACTGATGTTAGGCGCAAATGCTAGAAGAGATTAACTATACTAGTGCTTTTATAAAGATTAGTACCATTTTTGTTTGTAGGTTTTAACTGGTCTATTCCCTAATGCTGTTTTTTGCAAAAACACTTCTTATTTTTGTGCATCTTGCAGAAAAGTAAGATTTTTCTTCAGGAAAACATTTTTGGCATTTTTAACAAATGCCTGTATTGAGATCATTATGAAGTGGACCTCACATAAATAAAGACAGTTAGGGACTATTTCAGGAGTTCCTAGAACTTTTAGCCTTTTTTTTTTTAAAGCTATCTAAACATTTTTGCTTTCTTTTCTCATGATATTTTCTTGCCTTTCGCTCTCTTAGACTTCATCCTCCATGTCAAAGACCCATCTTTTGCCCAGCAGTTCAAAGTGGTTAACCGTACAACTACCAGGACCTTAGGTTAGAATCCATTCTGGGCATTCTTTGTATCTTACTCCTTTGAAGCCCTTTGTATTTTACTGAATTGCAGGTGTATCTTTGTATGTCACATAGTTCCACTAGTTGCAGATAATAAGAATATAAGGGCCAGCCATGGTGGCTCACACCTGTAATCCTAGCACTCTGGGAGGCCGATGTTGGTGTATTGCTTGAGCTCATGAGTTTGAGACCAGCCTGAGCAAAAGCGAGACCCCATGTTTACTAAAAAATAGAAAAACTGAGGCAAGAGGATTGCTTGAGCCCGAGATGGAGGTTGCTGTAAGCTATGATGCCACCGCACTCTGTCCAGGGTGATAGCTAGAGATTCTGTCTCAAAAAATAAAAAGAATATTAGGCCCGCTTATTAATTTGGAAACTGTAATCCAAGTGGCCACTTTGTAATTTGCACAGCTATTGTTCATGATATCCTGAGATGACTTTTCTTAGGTTTATTTTTTTCATTCTTTCGTTTTCCATAGAAATAGAAATCTTTAAGAAGCTATTATGTTATATACTTATTATTTTGACATTGGTAAAGTAGACTAGTATAAGTAACTTGGGCTACGTACCACTAGTCAAATAATAATTTGAAACTAAATGCAGCTAGCAAATTACCAGGAATATTACTTGTGAAAACATTGATTCATCCCATATACTGGTTGCCTAACATGTATGTTAGCAATGTCCTAAACATTGGAGAAACAATTATAAATAAAATACAATCTGTGCTCTGAAGGTGCTTACAATCTACTTGGGGAGACAGACTCATAAATAACTATGATACACAAATCGATTTAAAACAATGCAAAATTAAGATATTCAAATACTATGAGTATTCACCAAGAACCACATAATTCCCTGTTAATCCTTCTCTATTACCTTTGACCTATAAAACATGAACCAGTGTGATGACAAAACCACAACTTGTAAGTCATTTTTGCCTTTGAAGCTGGATACCTGAAATAGCTTTAAATTCTAATCTGTAATTGTACATAGAGAGGTTCCACATGGTATATTCTGCTTTCAATACTATTGCTGATTTTACACAAGAAGTATTCTCCAGGGAGAGAACTGACGGGGTTTGGCTAACAATTTACCCTTCAAATGTGTCACAAAGATTACATGTAGCTGGACGTTTTGCGTACAAGCAATACCACTTTAGTAATGAAAAGATTGGGTATTTCTACTTGGGAAACTTTATTTGCTTGTAAAGAAGGCATAAAAATAACAAATCCTCATCTAATTTTGCTATTTAATTAGTTCTTTTTTTTTTTTTTTTTTAATTCTCAATCTCAAACTCTTGGGCTTAAGCAATTCTCTTGCCTCAGCCTCCCAAGTGGCTGGGACTACAGAAGCCCACCACAACAACGCCAGCTATTTTTTTGTTGTAGTTGTAATTGTTTAGCAGGTAGAGGGCAGGTTCAAACCCACCAGCCCAGGTTTATGTGGCCAGCGCCCTTAACCATTGTGCTATGGTGCCAAGCTGTATTTAGTTCCTACTAGTTACTAATAGGTTACTTATAAAGATTCTTTGCCCTGAGGTGAGAGTTTGAAATTTTTCTTTTTTTTTTTTTTTTTTTTTTTTTTGGTGGAGAGAGATTAGGGAAAGCCTGATGAAGTAAAAGTTGGCACCTTGGTAACAGGAGAAACATTTTGTCATTTTTTTTTCCATGAAGAAGGGAAATTAAGAACTCTGTTACCATTTCTGTTTAATTTATTCTATTTTGTATGTTCCAAATAAGGTTATTATTATGTTAGCTGTGCCCGTATCAGAAGAATGCAGTGAGTTAAGGGAAGCTACTATATTTTTCTTGAACATTTTGTTTCTCTGCAGTTACAACTATCTTTAAATAGACTCAGGAAACAATGAAATGATTTTTCTTACCCTCCTAAATAGTGGCATTTTGGGAGTGTGTGTGAGGATTAACTTCAGATACATCTAAAAGGGTATGTTTAAATGCAAAACAATAGCTTTGATTATATGTTAGTTTAGGTTTGTAATTTAAACCAGTCTTATAAAGAATGAAAACATCCAGGAAAATGTTATCATCAAGAAAATAGCTAGCTGTGCAGCCAGCAGTAAAAATGCAGGATATAGGTTCCTCGTTTAAGAAAAGATAAATTGGCTCGGCGCCTGTGGCTCAACGAGCTAAGGCACCAGCCACGTACACCTGAGCTGGCGGGTTCAATCCAGCCTGGGCCCACCAAACAACAATGATGGCTGCAACCAAGAAATGGCTGGGCGTTGTGGCGGGCGCCTGTAGTCCCAGCTACTTGGGAGGCAGAGGCAGGAGACTTGCTTGAGCCCAGGAGTTGGAGGTTGCTGTGAGCTGTGATGTTACAGCACTCTTCCCAGGGTGACAGCTTGAGGCTCTGTCTCCAAAAAAAAAAAAAGAAAAGCTAAATTGACCAAATGTTCTTTTCTAGAGTTGGAATTTGGTTTATGATAATACATTTTTAAGATATAAAAAAACCCAGAACATTTGGAAAGAACAAACTGAAAGTAAAACTTCCTGAATGTTTCCTGTTAATGTGATATGGTACAAATAACAGGTATCACATACTCCTAACAGCATTAAGTTTAAAAATGATGTAATTGAATAAAGGTATTCATGTTAAAATCACTGAACAAAAGAGTTTAATCAAATAAAGAAAGGTGTAGGGTGAAACAGTAGTCAAAATTATCTATTTCCTGTCAAGGTTACAGATGCTTAGTGTTTAATGGAATAATTTCAGGGTTTAAATTTCATCAGCTTGTATTCTCTTTGCCTCTTGGATCACATCCCGAAGAGCAAAATCAAAGATGAGTGTCCCATAGGAGGGAGGGGAAAGAAATGGATAGTTCCTCTGTTGTTTTGGAATTTTCCATCTATAATTCAAAGAGGAGTGAATCTTAGAACTTGAAACATCGTCTACCCTCACCTCTTTAAAAAATCTGCTTATCTGTAAAATACTTGGTTAATCAGAATTGTCTGCCCCTGGGCAACTTTATGCTTTATTCCTTTCTTTCATAGGGCTGCTTTGTTTTTAAGCCAAACAGTAAGAAGAGAAAGATCTCTGTGCCAGTAGGTAAGATGTCTTAATATCAGATTTGTTAGTCATTCCCTGCCATGTTGTCTTAAATTTTAAGAACTAACCCTAACTGAATTTAGTAATTTTCTTGTCTAAGGTTGACTTACTTAACTCTGTTGATTTAGTAGTTATATTTCAAGGCATTGGTGAGAGAGACAAGATTTCTAGGTAAATATACAGTATTTACAGAAGACTTAAATATACTTGAATTTGGTATGGTGTTCCATTTTATGAATAAACGTGGCAAAGTAAATTAAGGAAAACAATCATCAATATGGATAAGGTTAGTAACCCTAATGCTAACTCTACCTGCCTTTATATTTGGTAAAGGGAAACCAAATACACTATCAAAAGGCAAGTTGGAGAGTAGGTTTTCTTCAAAGTATATATACTGTTGGTCTTCAAGGAAGAGTATCTGGAATTTGTTTTGTTTTGTTTTGTTTTTTTGAGAAAGAGTCTCACTCTGTCATCCTGGGTAGAAGTGCTGTGATATTTACATAGCTCACAGCAACCTAAGATTCCTGAACTCAAGCAATCCATGATCTTGACCTCTCAAAGTGCTAGGATTGCAGGGTAAGACCCTCCAGTAGAGTATCTTTTTTTTTATAAATTATTATTATGATTTTTTACCAGGGCCGGGTTTGAACCCACCACCTCTGGTATATGGGGCCGGCACCCTACTCCATGCGCCACAGCCACCACCCTAGAGTATCTTTTTTTTTTTTTTTTTTTTTAGAGACAGAGTCTCACTTTATCGCCCTGGGTAGAGTGCCGTGGCGTTACACTGCTCACAGCAACCTCCAGCTCCTGGGCTTAAGCGATTCTCTTGCCTCAGCCTCCCGAGTAGCTGGGACTACAGGCGCCCGCCACAGCGCCCGGC
>CAUYON010176602.1:0-36969 GCA_963573935.1 Arctocebus calabarensis
AGATTAATAGAATGGAATTTAATTGGAATTAGAAAATCTAGGAGTAATTCAAAAGTTATCTCAAATATTCAATGAATTTAAAGACAAAAATCATCAAATATTTTGACACACCGAGAAAATAATTTGCAGCCATTCAAGGTCGAGAAATACAATAGAATCCCTCAGTAAAAGAATGGAGCAGGCAGAAGAAAGGATCTCTGACATTTTAGACAAAGCTTTTGAATGCCTTCAAATGCTCAAAGAGAAAGAGAAGTAGAGAGCAAAAATGGATCATTCTCTCAGAGAGCTTTTGGACAACTCCAAAAAAGCAAACATTCACCTGATAGGAATTCCTGAGGATGACGAAGCTGTTCTAAAAGGCTCAGATGCTCTACTCCAAGAGATAATCAAGGATAACTTCCCAAACATGGCAGGAAATTCTGAAATTCAGATAGCAGACTGTTTCAGAATCCCAGAACAACTTAATCCAAATAAAGCATCTCCCAGACACCTTATAATTTACTTTGCCAAAGTTAATATGAAGGAGAAAATTGTGTAAGCAGCCAGACATAAGGAAACCATAACCTACAAGAGGAAGAATATTAGAATGACTGAAGATCTCTCTGCTGAAACTTTTCAAACCAGAAGAAGATGGTCATCAACTTTTAACCTCCTAAAACAAAACAACTTTCAACCCAGGATCCTATACCCAGCTAAACTGAGGTTCATTTATGATGGAGAAATTAAATACTTTAATAACTTTCACATGTTGAAGAAATTTGCCACAACTAAACAATCTCTACAAGATATTCTCAGAGCCATCCTCCACAATAACCTGCACGATGCTTTATCACCAACGTAAACTCATGCAGAAATTTTTGATCAAATCCCAACTTCCACAGTGGTCAAAGGATTAAAAATGTTTACTGGACATTTTAAAAACTCAACACCCAAAATACTACCAGGCTTATCAATACTCTCAATTAATCTGAATGGTTTAAATTGTCCTATAAAGAGGGACAGGTTGGCTGACTGGATTAAAAACTCAGGCCAGATATCTGCTGCATACAAGAGTCTCCTCTGGGGAAGCTCCTGTGTCTCAAAGAAGTAGGGCACCAGTGACATATGCCAGAAGTGGCAGATTCAAACCCAGCACTGGCCAAAAACTGCAAAAAAAAAAAAAAAAGCCTCATCTGACCTTAAAGGATAAATATAGACTTAGGGTGAAGGGATAGACATCTATAACCCAGGCAAATGGAAATTAGAAAAAAGCTGGTGTTGCAATTTTATTTGCAGATATAATAAGCTTTACACTAACAAAAGTAAAGAAAGATAAGGATGGTCACTTCTTATTTGTTAAGAGAAACACTCAATATGAAGAGATTTCAATTATTAATATTTATGGACTCAATGGGAATGTTCCTCAATTTATAAGAGAGACTCTAATAGACATGAGCAACTTGATATCCTCCAGCACCATAATAGTTGTAGGTTTTACTGCTTCTTTGTCAGTTTTGGATAGATCCTCCAATAAGAAATTAAACAAAGAAATTTTAGACTTAAACTTAACCATTCAACAATTAGATTTAACAGACATCTATGGAACATTTCATCCTAACAAAAATGAATACACATACTTCTCATCATGCCATGCAACATCCTCCAAAACTGATCACATCTTATGTCATAAGTCTGATCTCAGCAAATTTAAAAGAATAGAAATTATTACTTGAATCTTCTCAGACCATCATGGAATAAAAGTTGAACTTAATAACAACAGCAATCTGCATACTCATACAAAAACATGGAAACTAAATAACCATATGCTGAATGAGAGCTGTGTTATAGATGAGATTAAGAAGGAAATTACCAAATTTTGGAACAAAATGATAATGAAGACATGAATTACCAGAACCTCTGGATACCGCAAAGGCAGTCCTAAGAGGGGAATTTATACTGTTGCAAACCTTCCTCAAGAGAACAGAAAGATAGTAGGTCAAGCACTTAAGGGGACATCTCAAGCAACTGGAAAAGAACATTCCAACCCCAAACTCAGCAGAAGAAAAGAAGCAAACAAAATTAGAGCAGAAGTAAATGAAATTGAAAACCAAAGAATTATACAACAGATCAAAGAATCAAGAAGTTGATTTTTTGAAAAGCTCAATAAAAGAGATATACTTTTGGTTAACCTAACCATAAATAAAGAAGTAAAATCTCTAATTTCATCAATCGAAAATGACAGATGCAAGAAAAAGAAGGAATACTACTCAACACATTCTATGAAGCAAACTTCACCCTGATCCCCAAACCAGGAAAAGACCTGGCAAGCAAAGAAAATTATAGACCAATATCTCTAATGAATATTGATGCAAAAATATTCAGTAAGATCCTAGCAAAGAGAATCCAGCAACACATCAAACAAATTATACACCATAACCAAGTGGATTTTATCCCAGGTTCTCAAGACTGGTTCAATATACATAAATCAATAAATATAATACATCACATAAACAAAATAAAAAACAAAAAACATATGATTCAATTGATGCAGAAAAATCTTTTGATAATATCCAGCATCCTTTCATGATCAGAAACTTAACCAAATAGGTATAGAAGGGACATTTCTTAAACAGATAGAGGTTACCTACAGCAAACCTACAGCCAATATTATATTGAATGGAGTAAAATCAACAACATTTCCACTTAGATCAGGAACCAGGCAAGGTTGCCCACTGTTTCATCTGCTTTTTAACATTGCAATGAAAACCTGAGCCACTGCAATCAGGGAAGATTATCCATAGAGTCAGAGGAGATCAAACTTTTACTCTTTACATATGATATGATTTTATACAAGGAAAACCCCAGGGACACAACATACAAAACTCTTAGAGGTTATCAAGGAATACAACAATGTCTCAGGATCCAAAATCCATACTTACAAATAAGTAGCATTTATATATACCAACAATAATCAAGCTAAAAAGCAGTCAAGGACTCTATTCCTTTTACACTTGTGCCAAAGAAGATGAAATATCTGGGAGTGTACTGAACAAAGGATGTGAAAGATCTCTATATGAAGAACTATAAAACTCCAAGAAAAGAAACAGGTGAAGATGTTAACAAATGGAAAAACGTATCATTTTCATGGCTTGGAAGAATCAACATTGTTAAAATGTCCATACTACACAAAGTAATCTACATATTTAATGCAATCCCTATTGAAGCACCCCTGTCATCCTTTAAAGACCGGGACAAATTAGTCCTTCATTTTATATGGAAAAAGAAAAAGCCTTGAATATCCAAGACATTACTCATAAATAAAAACAAATCAGGAGGAATCACACTTCCACACTTTAGACTATACTATAAATCTATAGTGACCAAAACAACATGGTACTGGCACAAAAAAATAGAGAGATAGATGTATGGGACAGAATTGAGAACCAAGAAATGAACCCAGACACTTGTCATCATTTGATGTTTGATAAGCCTATCAAAAATATAAACTGGGGGAAGGATTCCCTGTTTAACAAATGGTGCTGGGTGAATTGGCTGGCAACTTATAGAAGACTGAAACTGGACCCACAACTTTCTCCTCTATCAAAAATTGACTCTCACTAGATAAAAGACTTAAAATTAAGATATCAAACTATAAAGATTCTTGGAGACAGTGCAAGGGAAACACTTGAAGAAATTGGCCTAAGACAATACTTTATGAGGAGGATCCCTGGGCAATTGAAGCAATACCACAAATACATTACTGGGATCTGATCAAACTAAAAATCTTCTGCACTGCCAAGAGCACAGTAACTAAAGCAAGTAGACAGCTCTCAGAATGGGAGAGGATATTTGCAGATAATATTTCTGACAAAGATCTGACAACCAGATTCCACAAAGACCTCAAACTTATTAATAAGAAAAGAACAAGTGATCCCATTTCATTGTGGGCAAGAGACTTAAACAGAAGCTTCTCTGAAGAAGATAGGTGCATAGTCTACAGACACATGAAAAAATGCTCATCAGCTTTAATCATCAGAAAACTGAAAATCAAAAGCACTTTGAGATATCAGCCAACTCCAGTAAGAGTAGTCCACATCACAAAATCCCCAAAATACAGATGTTGGCGTGGAAGTGGAGAAAAGGGGACACTTCTGCACTGCTGGTGGGAATGCAAGCTAATACATTCCTTTTGGAAAGAAATTTGTAGAACACTGAGGGATCAAAAGTAGACCTGTCATTTGATCCTGCAATTCCTCTATTAGATGTATATCCAAAAGGCCAAAAATCACCTTGCAACAAAGATATCTGCACCAGATTATTAATTTCAGCTCAATTCATAATTTCCAAGTCATAGAAGAAGTCCAAGTGTCCATTGACCTATGAATGGATTAATAAATTGTGGTATATGTATACCATGGAATAGTATGCAGTCTTAAAAAAGATAGAGACTTTACCTCTTTTATGTTTACATGGATGGAGGTGGAACATATTCTTCTTAGTAATGTATCTCAAGAATGGAAGAAAAAGTATCCAATGTACTCACTGCTTTTATGAAATCAATTTATAATTACTCACACTTTCTTATGAAAGATAGATCACAACTATAGCCCAAGATGAGGGAGAAAAGTGGAGGGGGATGGGAGGGAAAAGGGGAGGTCTGATAGAGGGAGGGTAAATGGTGGGATCACACCTGCAGAGCATATTGCAAGGGTACAAGTCAAATCTATCAAGAATAGAACATAAATGTCTTAACATAATAATTAAGTAAATGAGGTGAAAGCTATGTTGATTAGTTTGATGTAAGCACACAAATTGTATAAAAAATCAACACACATTACTCTACAAATGCATAAATGTATTCATGATCTACATGATCTACTTGTGTATATGACTTAATAAAAGGAAAAAAAAATGTGATAGAATGTGATAAGTGCTATGACAGAGACTAAGTATATTCAATGACCAAGAAATCCATTCATTAGTCAGACTGATATGTAATATGTTCCAATAAAAAGTAAACCCAAGTCTCAATGGCTTAACAAACCATAGTATTATTTGCTATTAATGCCAATATCCAATGCTGACAATAAAGGATTTACTTAATTAGTGACTAAAGGACGCATCATATTTACAAAATTTCTTATGGAAGAGGGAAACTCTTATAACTTGTGCCAAATATTAAGATGTCACTTATAGATTTTGACTAAAACAGATATTAAAAGAATAAATATGAAAAGAAAAAAGAGTTATAATAATGGTTAAAACCTAAAACAGATATTAGAAAAGAAGAACCTGTCTCTGCCTTTGAGATTATGGGCACACTAATAATCAACTGAATAGAAAACTGAACATTTAATTAAATAAAGTATTATCTACATTGTTCACATATACCTTCTGCTGTATGTCATTAGTATTCATTAGAAGATAATGCATTTCTCTGGTCATTTGTTGTGTATAAACAGAAATATATGTGTATGTGTGCTTTCATGCAAGTATGTATGCATGTATGTGGATTTAGTTTATCTCATTAATAATACAGGGAATACCTCTGAAATACTGCAAGCTCTAGAAGTACAGTTAAAGAAATGGACATCACCAAGGATAATCTGACACAAAAATTTGAACATCCTGGTAAGACTCTGGTAATCCAAGCAGCCTGAGATGAGATGTGGACAGCAGTTCCGTTTCTCAAGTTCACTCCAATGGAATTGAAAGTTTTATACAGCTATGTAATTCATGTATTTAACTGCTTGCACACTTATGTGCTTGAAAAGCTGCCAGACCTGGTGAGAGGTCTTCCCACCTTAACCTCCATCCTTAGACGAAAAGTCAAGAACAAGCACATTAGAGTTGTGTGGGAGTCTGTCCTGGGAGAGTCTGCGCTGCAAGAAGGAGGCATCGCAGCACTCTGTACCTTCTTCATTGCACATATTAACAAGGCAGAGAACGCTGCTGTTAAAGTACACAGATGTACATCAGGGACACCACGTTCTTGATGACTGACATGGTGAGGAACCAGCCTTCACAGCAAGGATGGCTGAAAACTGTTCAGATCACCGAAGAGGGGAAAGCAGTGAGAACCCCTGAAAAGCAAAAGTCATCTCTGACAGAGTTGATACCTGTCACCCTACCAACTACCCAGGGATTTTGACTTCTAATCATTTATCCTGCAAGTGGCAAAAAGTATGCATAATTTATTATTAACTCATTTTTATAGAAAAATGTGAGGTGAGGTGAGATGCCTGTAGCTCAAGCAGCTAACATGCCAGCCACATACACCAGATCTGGAGGGTTCAAATCCAGCCCGGTCTTGCCAAACAACAATGACAACTACAAAAAATAGCTGGGGGTGTGGCAAGTGTCTGTAGTCCCAGCTACTTGGGAGGCTGAGGCAAAAGAATCACTTAAGCATAGGAGTTGGAGATTGCTGTGAGCTGTGGTGCTACGGTGCTCTACCTAGGGTGACAGCATGAGGCTCTGTCTCAAAAAATATATATATGTGTGGTGATGTTAAAGAAATTATGACAAATTGATATAATAATTTCTGTATCCCCATGTAAAAGAATGAAGAAGCTCTTTGTGTCATGATATGAAGTTATCACCAAGTTGTACTGTTGCTTTAAATATTTATTTCCAAGATGTATTTGTAAGTGGAAAAGTGGGCAAAAACAAATATGTATATGGTGCATATTAGTTTATACATCCATAAATAACTTCTGCAGAGATACATTAGAAAGTTATATTAGTCATCATAGAAAGAAAACTAAGAGGCCACAGGTGAAATATAAGAGAAAAGATTTTCACTGTTAGTCCATTTTGCACATTTTGAATTTTGAACCATGTGAATGTATTACCTACTATGAAACAAATAAGCAATAAAAACACCTAAAAAAAAAGAAAGAAAAAGAAAAAAGGACAACTTCTTGCTTTAGCTTTTTCTTATGGTACCTTTGTCTATAGCGAACAAATCTTACATTGTAAACCAATATCTTACTCTTGCTTTGCAAACCTATCTTTCTCCTCCTCAATAAACTTTATTTTTTTCCTTTAAAAAATGTATTTACTACAAAACAGTTTACTTTTACACATTGCTATACAGGATAAAAAGTTATTAAAATGTAAATAAATAAGTAACATGTCAAAAGGTAGCTAAATAAATGGAAGTTACCATCAGCGTGTGTATGCAGCTATAAATTGTATGGACTAGTTATTCTACAAATGACCTCAAAAATAAACTCTAGTTAACTTAAAAGCCACAGTTAATCAGAAAATATTAAAAGAATATAGTACCAATTAGACCACAAAAGTTACCATAAATAAGGTACTAGTCTAAATAAAATAGTCAATGGGTCAAGTCTCCTATTTAAACTTGAATATTATGTTTGTTTTAATTCTAGTTTCAAAGAATATTTTGTTCTCGTGGTTTTGTCCTGAAAGGACATTTCACTTTGACACTCTTTTTATTTTCATTGTGAAGATACATCCTCATTCTTTCAAATGTGTTTTTTTTCTTGTTGCTATTGTTTGTTTGTTTGTTTCTTTTTTGAGACAGAGTCTCACTCTGTTGCTCTGGCTACAGTGTTGTGATGTCAGAGATCACATCAACCTCAAAGCCTTGGGCTCAAGTGATCTTCCTGCTTCAGTCTCCCAGGTAGCTGGGAATACACAACACTGGGTTAGCTTTTCTATTTTTAGTAGAGGTGGGTCTCAGTCTTGCTCTAGCTGTTCTCAAACTCCCTGTGCTCAAGCAATCCACCCTTGTCAGCCTTCCAGAGTGCTAGGATTATAGGGATGAGCCACTGCACCAGACCTCAAACACATGTTTTGGCTCACAATCATCTTTCAAAAAATTCATTGGAGCAATTTTTGTGAAATAGTGAATAAGTCAAACGTTTATTTTATTTTCAAATTTGAGTTTCATAGTAGCACAAATGTAGTGAAAACGGTCCATAAGATCAATGTCAGGTTTGGGAAGGATGTGGCTAATGAACACATAGATTTGAGAATTTCCATTCTTTTGATTGCAATTTGAAAATGAGCCACGTGGGTGATCTGAGACCAACGTGGATAATGATGACCTGAAAGCTATAGAGGAGGCAAATTCCTCTCAGCGTATCTTGTGAATTAGCAGCAAGTTTTGACCTTACTATTTGAACTATATTGGACCATTTGAAACAAATCATCAAGGTAAAGGAGCTGGATAAATGGGCTGTACATGAGTTAAATGAAGTGTCAGAAGAGAAAGCATCTTGAAGCTTGCATTTCTCTGTTGTCACAAGATTAAGGTACCATTTCTACACCATCTGTCTGATGAAAAATGGATTATTTTTCATAATCACAAGTGTTTAGCACAATAGTTAGATGAAGATGAAGTGCCAAAATACAGCCCAAAACTATTCAGTGAAAGCTAATATTGTCTGGTTGGTGGTCCAGTGTTGGTTGCCCAGCTTCATGAGGCCTGCTGCAGGCAATTGGATGAAATCATGAGGATGTTTGTGATTAAGCAGTAGAGAATGGTCAATACAGACAGGCCAATCCTCTTGCAAGATGATGTTCAGTCACATCTTGCACAAACAAACCTGTTCAGACTACAGAAGCTAAACTTAGAAATCCTCTGTCATCCATTGTATTCACCAGACTTTGCACCAACTGAATACACTTATTCCAGGCTTGGGAATGCTTCTTGCAAGGAAAAATATCCAATTCTCAACAAGTTATGGAAAACAACTTTTACAATTTCATCACTACTCACTCATCACCATGTTTTTTTGTTTTTTGTTTTTTTTTCCCTGCTGGCATACATAAGCTACCATCAAGATGACAAAGTTTTAGTGCAGACTTTGATTAATTATACTGATTCTAGATATCATAGGCTAAACTTCTGGTTCAAAACTGGACATTTCATATTTAATGAACTATGTCTAATATAGGCATTTTAAGACAACTCTATTAAAATTTTACCTATTAGTCAAATTACATTAAATAATTGAATTTTCCAGAAAGCTTCACTGAGATGTCCATATTTATAATTTATTTTCACATTCTAACATAATAGCATTTTTAGAAGCAATTATTTATTTACAAGTTGTTTAAAACTCAAATTTTAACACCTCTTTCATAAAACAAGGCTACTTATATATTTTACACACTTCATAATTTCTGTGTGACAAAGGGACAAAGTTAGAAGAGGATTTCAAATGGAAATTAAACAAATTGCAAAACAGATACAAAATTTGCAGAGCTTGGAATATTTTTCCCTAAAGGCAAACAACTTTTTAGCCTCCAATCATAAATCCAGAACTGTAGGATTAGGTGCAATAAATTTATCTTATAGTCTACTTTTAAAGAAATGTATGCTGGAATATATTTATAAAATATATCTTCCTGATGAAATTATATTCAAAGGCATAATTTTTAATATTAGATCCTAGACTCCTTCCAATTTTCACAAGTTTGCTTAGCACAAAACCTGATATATTTTGATTGAATTTGTTTTATACTCAGCATATATGCCCTATCTTTTTATTAACAAAAGTTGTCAATTTTCAAATATTCCATGTTTTTATTTACATCTGACAAAGCCATAACACATGAGCTGTCACATCAAATCTCATTGTATGCACAGAAAGATAGACTGAATGACTCCTTCTATGATATGTAACTAAAAGATCAGGAGGCTTACCTTTCCAAATCAAAACTATCTTGAAAAAACAATCTCAATAAGCTATTGGTATCAACTTCTTCAATCTTAAAATTATTTTCTGGAAGAGTAGTCATTATTATTTCTCTTTTTCTTGATTTTATTTACACTTTTACTATTTAAGGATTAATAAGTACTCATCCAAATGAAAAATATATATAATTATTTGGAATGCAAATTGCATGCATGCAAAATGCATGTCATTTTCTCTCTCATTAATCACTTTCATCAACTTATTCCTATTAAATAACCTATGGTTTAACAAGGTCTAAAATAACAGACTTTGTTTTTCTTGTTGTGATGATTATAATTTAAAGAAACACTTTTCTCATTAAATTGCATTTTCTTTACTGTTGCAATGGTATCTTCTTAGTGTCTATTAAATATGTGGTAAAGCTTATTACAACTTATTACCACATTAGAAAATACTTTAAATAGTAAATAGACATCGTGTAAAAGCTATATATTTATTTCATCAAATTATTGTTGTATCTTGACTTAATAGAGAACATTTGGAAGTCAATGCCATTATTTTATTTCTTAATTTATGAACAAAAAAGCCTTTGTTTATAAACAGATAAAGGAGTTTCCTTGTTTTATCTACTGAAATACAGAATTTTTTTTCTGGTGTCAGTGTTTATGCTAGTGAATAAAGATGTTTGTATCTAACTTCTTAACAGAAATGTTAAGATTTAACTCTATTTAAACCTGACATCTGGTTTATGATCTCTTAATAAAGTATATGACTATGAAACACACAATTATTGAATAAATATATATTTAAAAGAAATGAATCAAATAAATGTAAACTTGCATTCTTGAGAAAAATAACCTTAAATTTACTTCTATGTTCTACTTCCACTATGTACTTTATTCCATAGCTAACTTGCACATAAAAGTGTTAATTTATATTTTAGAGTTCCATAATACAGTTACCTTGCTTCCACTTATTTGAAATCCGAACTTGAATTTTCATCTTTCTAAGTGTAAAACATAATTTTATTTACTACATCAATGTGTTTCAGTTTTATTATCATATGAACAGGGGTAGGAATGAAGACACAAAAATTCATAAAATAATATAAGCATTCATTTATTGGAAAAGTGCAACTAATTATTAGCTTCAAAAGTCACCACAATAATTATTTCTGAACAAATTAGAGGACTATTATCAAAAGGATTATACATCTTTCTTTCATTTACTTTTCATTTTACTTGTAGATCCTTTAAAATAGAGTACTCCACAAAAGTCATGCAAACATTTAATTTATTTTTTTAAACAAGTTACTATACTACTTTTTTCTTTATTCATATTTCCCCTGGTGTTTCATATAGTTCCTAACAGTGATATCCTAGGCATTTTTCCTTTAAATACTTGCTTTTTTATAGAATAAAAATACCATTAGTAATATTCATGGGATGATATAAGTAATTATGCTATACAAAAACAGTGAAATTTCTCATATTTTATTTTACATACAACCATGTCAATTGAAAATAAAATATGTATTACTATAAAATATAAAAACATAAGAGATAAATATTTTGAATTTCATTACTGTAATTTTAAAAAAAATAAAATTATACTTAAATATTAGTCTGTCACAGTTATGAGTAGCAACATTCTAATTTTTGTTTTAAGTGTTTTAATTTCTGCCAATTAGTGAAGTAATTTATCATATGCATAATTTTTGCACATACAGGTTTATAAACATTTTAACCAGATTTGTCACCCTTTTAATTCATACTTGATTGAAATATATTTTTAAAATCCCTAATTCAAAGGTAGTTTTACATGTATCAATAGTATACAAACAATTCAAAAAAATCTTAAATATAATGATAATTTAAAAAATATATTATAACAAATGCCAGGGAACTTAACACAAATAAACATTGAAAAAGGTCCATGGCATAATAGAATTAAAGTAATTCAAGTTTTATCTCTGTCAAATAACTGGAATATAATTCCAAATTCTAAATCTATAATTCTAAAGTCTAACTCTGAGCTTGCATGGTATGAATGGGCTCAGAGAGACAAAATTTGCCCAGAAAACTCATATATTTTTAAAACACTACAGAGTTACTCTCAAAATAAATGTGTGTAGCTAAGCCTCTATGTATGGAATTCAGCTGTACCACTAGTATTTCTTTATGTTAATTTACTTATAGAATATAAATGTATTAAATGTAGAAAATATGCTAATTGAAAGCCTAAAATATATTATTAAAATTAAACTATAACTCAGCAACTATTAAGAGATTTTACAGCAAATAAAATGATTGCTTCAAAGAGGAATAAGTTACCTTTGTTTAGAATTATGGAGATTAAAGGAAAGCAACTTGATATTTAATCAGTTGTAATATTGTTTTGCCCTGTTTTGGGTATATCATCGCCTCATAGTGAATTCAAGAAGGAACTTCAATTAAAAATTCAGAATACAATAAGAACTTAAGGAGCATAACAGAAAAAAACTATCAAGCATATGTTTTTGCCTTTTTATTTTATTAGAAACAAAGCAATAATTCTAAAAACATATAAGACATTTTTAGAGAGATGAAATTAATTTGTGATATAAAAATAAATTGAATACAGTGGTAAATCACACTGTTTTAATAATTCTTTCCTTGGTCTCAAGATAAACGAGATAGTTGGTGATATAAATTGAATTTACTTTCAAATTTTCAGTTTCTTTGAATGACTTTAACTTTTATTTTCTATTAGATCTTAACAGCTGACATTATTTGTCAATAAAACTAATATGCAAGCTAACTAACACACTTGCTATTCCTTGACATAATATAATCTGGGCTATTTAAATTTGGTTTTGAAAATGCAAGTAATGTGAAACATCTTATGATTGCAAATGTTAGTGAGAAATTAATTCCAAATACTATCTGTAAATGAAATAGACTAAAGGAACGTTGCTCTTGAGAAGCAGATGATACAGTCCCTTAGTTTATTTCATTCTGAGTCAAGGAACATGGCCTTTATAAGCATTGTTATCAATGAATTTGAAATGACTCCAAAGTTCAAACATCAGTGAAGCATCACGTCGTATGTTCAAATCAGATGACTGTTTGGCTAGGCAAATGCCATTTATATTTCAGAAGACATCCATGTTATAATCAAAAATGAATTAGCAGACATGGAAACTTCAAGCACCATTTGTCATCTGGAACTCATGTGCATTAATATGCCTCATATCTGTGACTCTGAGAAAAGCTAAGTCAATTCCAAAATTACCATAACATTCAAAACTAAACTGTAATGCATTTTAGAGTGGATGTATTGAAAATTGAATGCCAACTGAAAATAAATGATGGCATCTTTTAAAATTAAATTACAAAAGGCTTTTTCTTTGTCCTTTACCTTATGGCCATCCTGTTAGCATAGCTGTCACATTTTCGTCACCTGTATCCTATAACAAAAATGGTTAAGAAGATAAAGAGAGATAAAACATACACCTAATTCTACTTAAGTGAATTATCTGATTAACATACTTCCTTGCTTAGGAAGAAAAAACATGTAACAGGCTCGGCGCCTGTGGCTCAGCAGGCTAAGGCGCCAGCCATGTACACCTGAGCTGGTGAGTTCGAATCCAGCCTGGCCTGCCAAACAAAAATGACAGCTGCAACCAAAAAATGGCTGGGCATTGTGGCGGGTGCCTGTAGTCCCAGCTACTTGGGAGGCAGAGGCAGGAGACTCGCTTAAGCCCAGGAATTGGAGGTTGCTGTGAGCTATAATGCCACAGCACTCTATCCAGGGTGACAGCTTGAGGCTCTGTGTCAAAAAAAAAGAAAAAGAAAAAAAATGTAACATTATTCTCCTAATTGTGTCTTCTACATAAAATTACTTTAGTAACTTACCTGAGTTATACATTTGTCATTATTAGTTCAAATGTTTAATGCTCTCTCAATATATTTAAACTTCAATCAGAAGAAACAAAAGGAAATTAACCATTAATGTGTTAAAATGTTAAATATAGTAATGAAGAACATATACTTTCTTTTGTAAAGAAAGGAAGGTAAAAAAAGAAGTTATAAAGTATTTATGTCCTTCTTAATAAGCCTTATAAAAGAACCCATAAAATTGAATTATGTTTTAAGCCTAAAAGCAAATACAAATCAAACAAAAGCAGCTGGAGATGTGTTTTGCCAGTAGATTACTCTCTCTTTGTATATGGATGTGAACATGTGTAGTATTACACAGAACACTCTGCCGGAATACATGAGTCATTCTAATTATGCTAGGATGGAAACTGCAAAACAAAACATAAAATCCTAAGCATCAAATACTAATAACTAAATCTAATTTACAAAATTCCATATTTTTTATCAACTAAAGGGATAACACCTAAGTTTCCAAAAGCAATAATGCCATAACCATTTATCTATCTCAAAATAGTTTATTGTAGCACATTTTAGTCATTGTAAAGTGTTTTAAATATATACATTCATACTGTAGTTTTATTTATTAATTTTTTTATTAATCGCCAATTACATTAGCAAACACAATATAATTTGTGACCAATAATAATTGAAACTCCAACAACTTGAACATAATAAATACAAATAATGAAAGACATGCAATGATTGATTATACGATTAAAATCATTTAATGATTTATTGCGATTGAAGAAAGAATAGCTAAAGTAGCCAGTCTCATTATTGCAAGTTCATATGTACTTAAAATCTCAAAAAATAAAACCCAACAAATTGAATTTATAGAATTAAGTTATTTAAAATTATGATTTTATTGGCAGTACTATTCAGCATATTGACATACCTGAAGAGATAAAGCAATGCAAGAGAGGTATGCAAACTTATCCAGATAGAAGTACAGAAAATAAAATTTTAATGAAGAGGACAGATGGAAGACAGAATGAAATGATTTCAATAAATATGTATTCAGCAGCAAATTGAATCTGTAGACAACACAAGACAAAATAGGTGTGACTTTTTCATAACTGAAATATAAAGTAGATGAGTCTTCAGATTAGACTCACTGAGTTCTAAGTAGGGTAAATAAAACTAATCTGCACTTTAACCCTTGTGAAATTACTCCCAAATACAGAAGATAAAGTAAAACAATAAAGAAAAGACAAACTACAACAAAGGAAATGAGATTTCTCATTAGCAGAATAAAGATTAATGGATATTTGAAAAATATGTTTAAAGTGATGAAATAATTGCCAATCTACAGTTCTGCACACAATTAAGTACTCATTTAAAAGTAGAACAAAATACAAAGTTTTGCAAGAACTAGATGTTAAATATACTGCTAACAGTCTTTTGCAGATAAAGTTACTAGTTGTATAGTTAGGGAGAAGAAAATTTCACCAATATATAAGGTTTATTACATAAGAAAATAGCATAATGACTATAAGAACTCCAGAGAGGCTAAATAAATTAAATTCAAAATAATAAGAACAATGGTAATAATAATAATGATAATTAATCTTAGTTGATATAAAACAGAGAAACAGAAATACAAAGAAAATAAGGATGTATGTAGAAGAATATGTAAATTATTTATTAACTTCAGTCTTCATTAATTTATGCATGCATGTTAAAATTTAAGGGTTAACATTAAAAGAATAAAAATCAAACATATAGTTTCTAAATTTGTAGAAGAAAAATATTATTTATTTTGTATAGTATAAGGGTACAATTTTATTCTTTTGCATGTGGATATTCAGTTCTCCCAACACCACTTACTGAAAATTATTGTCTTTCTTCATTGTGCATCCTTGGTGCTTTTCCCAAATATTAGTTGACCATATATGTATTGCTTTGTTTCTTGACTCTTTATTCTCTTTTATTAGTCAATGTGTCTACTTTCATGTTAGTACCCTATTGTTTTGATTACTATAGCTTTGTAATGCAGCTTTAAATTAGGTAATATGATGCTTTTTTCCAGCTTTGTTCTTCTTTCTCATGATTATTTTAGTTCTTTAGGGTCTTTTGTGGACCCATATGTATTTTAGAAATTTTTCTATATCTGTGAAAAACACTGTTGTAATATTAACAGAGATGACTTTCGGAAGAATTAAGAAAAATGTGGTATTTATATACAGATATATGTGATGTATATGGAAGACCATTAAGTTATAAAAAGAAATGAATCTTGCTATTTGCAACTAAATAGATAAAAATAGAGGAGAATATGCTAAGTGAAATAAGCCACACAAAGTATTAACAAACGAATACTGTATAATCTTGCTTAGATTAGAATCACTCAGATAGAAGCAAAGGGTAGAACACTAGTTACCAGGCTCAGTGCCTGTAGCTCAGAGCTAGGGTTCCAGTCACATAAACTGGAAGTGGTGGGTTTATATCCAGCCCAGGCCTGCCAAACAAGGACAACTACAACCAAAAAAAAAAAAAAATAGCTGGGCGTTGTGGTGGGCACTTGTACTCCCAGCTACTTGGGAGACTGAGGCAAGAGAATCCCTGAAGCCAAAGTTTGAGGGTGCTGTGAGCTGTGATGCCGCAGGGTTCTACCCAGGGCAACAGCTTGAGACTTTGTCTCAAAAAAAAGGAACACTAGTTGCCAGAGACTGGAATGCTGGGAAAATTCAGAAATGTTGGTGGTATTACACGGAATGAATTCTGGGGATGTAATGTATAGTAACAGTGTCTACAGTTGATAATGTTGTACACTTATAGATTTGTTAAAAAAGTAGATATTATGTGTTCTTATCACTAAAAGAAATAAGGTAACTTTGTGAGGTATTTGATGTGTTAAGTAACTTGACTTTAGTAATCAATTCAGTGTTTATGTATCTCAAATCATCACATACACCTTAAATATGCAAATTTGTTTGCCATTTACATCTCAATAAAGCTAAAAAAATTTCAAGTTTAAGTGCTGAAAGGCTTTTCGTGCTAAAATGAATTTTTCACTCATGATACAAAGAAAAAAAATGACCAAGGAACTGCAACCATTCTGAAATTTCATCCACTGAACAACACAATTTGACGAAATTACAGAGCAAAAATCTTTAAATCTACAATCATAAAATATTTTAATGACTCAGCATATCAGTTAATGAATAAAGAGATGTCTTTAATAATATAACACCCTAGGGCAGCACCTGTGACCTGTGGCTCAAAGGATAGGGCGCCAGTCCCACATGCCAGAGGTGGCAGGTTCAAACCCAGCCCTGACCAAAACAAAAAAATAATAATAATATAACACCCTGATTGAGATAAAGAACTAGATATATCTCATATATAAACATAGATGCAAATATAGAAATGCATTAATGCATCCTCAACAAAAATATTTTACCTGTTCTATAAGCACATCTGAAGTGTTAAAATAATAGACCATTTATTGTTCCACAAATGAAAGATTAACAAACACAAAACCATCAAATAGAATAATTTCTATATTACAATTTTTAAAGATATTATAAAGATTTTAAGATAAAAATTTAAACATAAATTTTGGATCAATGACAAATAATAACAGAATTTTATAAATTACTTAGGAATGAAAAGAAACATACCACAACTGTGATCACAATGCTGATGTATAACAGGGAGATTATTCATATTGGAATCTCATATAAGACAGATTTTTAAATAAAACTGTAGTATTTATTATCAAAAATGTTTATTTATATTAACATATAAAAAGATAACCCTCATTAGATTTTTTTCAACCTCTAATTATTAATTAACCCAAACATTGTTCAGATTGGCAGCTTCTTTTCTCCTTATGGTACATATACCATCACTAAACTTCAAAGAAAATCTAATTTTTAAATCTTTAACGTATTTGAATGTAAAAAAGTTTACTTTCATGGCTAAGTTTCAAGGTCCTGTGTTAGTTATTAATGTAATTTCAGTTCTTGTAATTATAAACGTAGAATATAGAAAAACAAAACAAGAAGGAAGATAGCCAAAAAGCCAGAAGTGTACACAAAAATTACTTTATTTAAATTTAAAAGGAAGTGCTTACAATATCCCAAGTCAGCACTTCCAAGCAATTTGAAAATATTAATTCACCAGATGAAGAAAACTTTACATTTTTATCATGAATTTTTTTACTCAATACTAGTTCAGTATCATTCAATTAGGTCAATTTTAATACGTTCCTGATTTTCATAAATATTACTTAAAGCTGACTGAAATATCTACACCTCTGTCTCTCATACATATATATAATATATGTATATGTGTGCCTGTCTTTATACATATTTAGACATGTGTGAAGGTGTTTATATATGTATATTACATATACATCATATGTATGTTTGTGTTTTACATATATAAATAAAAACATATCTTTATATACATATACACACACACACATATATATATCTGTGTTACAAACTGTTCATGTCCCTCTAAATTTGTATGTTGAAATACACACCCCAAATATATGTGAAGGTATTAGGAGGTAGGACTTTGGGGCCGTAATTAACTCATTATAGTGGACCCCTCATGGATGCCTTTTGTGCTGTTATAAGGAAAGACGTTGGAGCTTGCTGTCTTCCTTGGCATCCATAAATCAAAAAGTGGGTCCTTACTAGACACTGGATCTGCAGGCACTTTGATCTTGGACTTTCTAGCCTTCTGAACTGTTTGGACTAAGTATTTACACCACCCAGTTTACAGTAATTTGTTATAGCAGCCCAAAGTGAGGAAGACAGCAGTGTGTCTGCATTAGATGACAATTAAGCAAAATTACTTTTAAAGTTACCTCTTTTTTTTTTTTTTTTTTTTTTTTTTTTTTGAGGCAGATTATCAAGCTATCACCCTGGATAGAGTGCCTTGGCATCACAGCTCACAGCAACCTCCAATTCCTGGGCTCAAGCGAGTCTCCTGCCTCTGCCTCCCAAGTAGCTGGGACTATAGGCGCCCCCCACAACGCCCGGCCATTTTTTTTGGTTGCAGCCACCATTGTTGTTTGGCGGGCCAGGGCTCGATTTGAACCTGCAAGCTCAGGTGTACGTGGCTGGCGCCTTAGCCTTTTGAGCCACAGGCGCTGACCTCTTTTTAATGTGGTAAGTGAGAACTTTCCAAAATTATTGCTTACTATCAGTACAGTTAGTTCAACATATTTTAATTGTAAATGTAATGACATCATAAATTTTGTAAAGAACTAACTTCAAGGGTTAGATTGTATTAATAAAAGTAAAAAATTAATGAATGTGTTTCTTATTAAGTTCACATTGTCACTTGAATAAAATGTGGCCAGATCACATGAAGTATTTCAATTAATTCCAGAAAACTGAACAAATCACTCATTTTAAAAAATATATTTATCGTAAATATTAATCCACCTATTTATTTATTTGTTTGATATTTATGACATATGCACTCTAATATATTTGTATACATGCACGCTCTATACATACACTTACAGATACTTATAACTACACTCAATGTCCAACTCGATACTAACAATACTCATATCATACTTGAAACAAACTTCAAAAGGCTTTGTAGAATTATAACTCAAACATTAGTGCACTTTAATTTTTCAGTAAGTTGCTTTTGATTCATTTTTTATATGTGAAGGATGTTTGGAGTCTGTTACAAGTTTTTAGATAAAGCACAAGACCCTCTTCCAGTATCATTGTCATGTCCCTCTCAGTACATTTTAGTATCTATGGAATAAAATTATGTATTTACAACCACAGTGAGAAAATCTTAGAAGTTAGTTTCACTTTTTTTTTTTCAATCAAGGATGCCACTTTTGTATAGTAGCAGTATTTGTTTTCAGGTTTTTTTACACAATTAGTGACATTATTATTTATGATCAGGCATTTTACACTTCAGAGTGCGTGACATGTTTGAGAGTAATAAGGTTCCCACTTTGAGAGGATTCTAATTCATCATCCTTTAATTGCCTGCTTGGAGCAAAGTCAAACCATTTCCTTTCTTACCTGACCAAAGCAGCATTCCTTTTAGCCTTGAACACCTGACTCTCACTTCTCTTTACAATAAAATGCACATCAATTGAGAAACACTCACCATAAAAAAGTAAGGAAATAAATTATGTTGAAAATGGTATTCAATAATGTCATTGTTATCGCAGTTTTCAGGATTGCGGAATGCTACAAATAAGAACCCATAGTGTCCTCAGATACCTTAGAGCCCTCAGACAGAACACTCAGAATTAACTTGGGCCTGCAATTATGTTAAAGTAAAAAAAAAAAAAGCAGAATAAAATGCTAAGGAAGGTATATGTCCTTCCTTAGCACAACAACATTTGACAAGTTTCAATTCTGCCACTATTTTTGCAATATCTTTGATTTTTTAGGTTTTGGAAGACAATATATTTGTTATTTTTTTGTTTGTTTATTGGTTGAAAAGAAATCTGATAATTTTGGCATATTTTGTTTTAACCAAAAATATCAATTCAGGAAAAATTTCAGGAGTAAAATAAAATGTAACATATACTTTATAGAAAAATTTAATAATTGTTTGCATGTTCATCCTGAGCAAAGCTGATTCATTTGCTTTCTGTTCTCATGTCTTCCAGTTTCTCCTCCCTCATAACTATGTTCATACTGAGGTAACAAGAGCCTTTATTAACTGTCCTCTGTTCTTAAGAGACCCTATACTTATAAAATGTAACTTAGGTCAGCATCTCTAGATTATCATGACTTCACACAAAACTATAACAAATGGTCTCTTACAAATGGAACATAGCCATCTTGTATTCCATTGCGCAAGCCCCTCTCTCAGCTTGTTGCCTTGCAGGAAGGCAATTGTTAAGTTGATTTAAGTTGGCTTATTTTGTATATAAATCTGGATTTTTACATTTCATAAGGAGTAAGCTGTGTACAAAAGTCATTCATTGCTGACAAATATTTTAATCTGATAGATATTAATCCAAGGATTAATTATTAAAGACTACACTTACATTTCATTCAGTTCCTAATACATATATATATATGTAATGTCGTTATATGGGAGATGGCCACCTGAATATCTCTGAAATCATGTGACATAGAAATCCCTTTGCAGGTACATAGAAATTTTGGCACTTATTTGATGCTTAGTCCACAAGCTATGGTATAAAGTTGCTCTGATGCTGCATGGCAATATAACAAATAATGTGAAACAATGAACATTCGATAAAACCAGAACTCAGTCCTGGTACACCAGGTTGGTAACTTACATGCATTTATTAACCAGGCAAAGTGTATGTCTAGAACATGCTTGGCTCGTTAAAAACAAAGGTTAGCAAAGAATGGCCCATGAGTCAAATCTGGCTTGGGGCTTATTTTTCTTCAATCTATAAGATAAGAATATTTTTTACACTTGACAACAATAGTTAAAAAAAGAATATAATGCAGAGAGTTCCCAAAACTAAAGTATTTCCTTTCTAACCTTTTCTTTAGAAAAAACTTATACTGAATGCTGCCTTAAAAATAATGCGATTCCTACCAAACCAAATGGGGACAGGTGGAAAATTAAGTTATTCTATCAAATCACATTGGCCTTTTAACTATTCAGAAGACATTTAAACATGAAAAATCTTCTTCCTTTTTGACAGTACAAAACCTAACAATAACTGATTCACTGTTATAAACACACACACACAAACATACACACTGACAAGAGGATATTAGTTCTTTTTTGTCACTCTAGTATAAAACATATTGATTGAAATTACCTCTTGCTGATTTTTGTTAAAAAAATAGAACAATGCATTCTTTATGTTAATCCGATCTTACCTTATACCAAATAGATACATGTGAGTCACATGTAAATTATTTCTGATTCATCAGTGCATGTTTTAAGTAAATTTGGAAAGTTTGCCTGATAATAAATCCCTTGCTATTCAGAATAGTTTTGTTGATACACGTTGTAAGTTTATATTTCAATATTGAAGTGGGATACCCTTAATCAGAGAATGTCAGGATAATTTGTGGTTCTGTGCAAATCAGAGATTATGACAAAGTAATGTTCAAATAAAATAAAAACAAGGGATTAATTACTAAACACTATACTTACATTTCATTTAGTTCCTAAAAATTAAAAAATGCTATCCATCTAAATACAAAATAATACCTCTAACTCATGGTTAATAGATTATATTGTGCTGCTATTTTAGAGTAGTTCATTGTCACCAAGAGCAGGCAAAATGAATTTTTAATACAGATAGTGAGAGCTGCTCGTTCATAGGAGCTACTCAAGATCATTGAACCCTAACTTCTTGGACGTTTTCATCAGCATGCTCTGTCACATACCTATTGATATCAGTGTTATTAAATATTGAAGGCAAGCTAAATTCCAGAAGGACATTCCCTTCTTCATATGCCTCAAAATTAGTACAGCACTGAACTACTCCATCATGTAAGTGGTATAGAAAGAGATTATGCAGATTTGGAGTCCAATTTTCGTTTCTGTACAAAACCAAATAGCATTTTTTTGTATTGCAGGATCTCTCTTGCTACAACTCTGCCATGAGTAAATGAATGTGTGTTGCTGAGTTATGAAAAAAAAAAAAAAGATAGTCAGCAGGCTGAATTTACTCCAGGTATGCAATATACCAGTTCCTGATAATATTAGGTATTAATTTTAACATTTTTGTAACTGCAGCTATATAGAAAGTAACCAGGAAATGAGAATCCACTTTCATTTAATACATTTTATTAGATACCAAATGAAAATAAATTACCTCTGTAAAATTTCCCACATACATATACAATTTTTATTTATGAAATTAAATTAATTTATTTTGTCCTCCCATTATGGATCATAATGGGTCTATAACATCTATGTAGGAATCTGAAAGAAATGATAAGACACAAATATTCTAAATAGCAGTTAAAACAAAAGAATGTTGAACTTTTTATTGGCTTTTATTTAATTTATTTAAATTAATGTGAGGATATAAATGATTAGGATACATTGTTTGCATTTGTTAGGTAAAGTTCAAGTTATAGTTGAGCCCCTCACCCAGGGGGTGTGCTGTATAACTTTACACAGTGTCCATTAAGTAAGAGTTTACCAATCTTCCTACCAGCCCCTATCACCTTCCTCTGCCCCACATTCCTCCAACTTGAATTTGGCTTTTCCTCTCATATAGACATATAGTTTTTTATCTATTACTTTCATATTAGTATTTAGTACACGAAATACTTGCTTTCCCATTTTTACAATATTTTACTAAGAAGTATGTTTTCAACACCACCCAAGTTACAACAAAGATGTAAAGTCACCATCTTTTTTTATGGCTGAAACATATTCCATTGTGTACATATTCTACAGTGTGTTAATCATTCATGTGTTGAGGGGCACAGAGAATGATTCCACAACTTGGCAATTATAAATTGAGCTGAGATGAACATTCTAGTGAAAATGTCCTTATGGTAAAATTATTTTTTTTTCTCTTGAGTAGATGCCTATTAATGATATTGTGAAATCAAAGGAAAGCTTTACTTTTAGCTCTGTAAGGATTTTCCATACATCTTACCATAGACGTTGTATTAGTTTGCAATCCCCATAGCAGTGTAAGATGTTTTCTTTTTACACATCCATGCTATCTCCAGCATCAACAACTTTGAGACTTTGTCATGTAAGCTATTTTCACTGGGGTTAGGTAATATCACAGAGTGGTTTTGATTTGCATTTCCCTGATGATTAAAGTTGAGCATTTTTTCATGTGTTTGTTGGCCATTCATCTGTCTTCTTCAGAGAAGGTCCTGTTCCTGTATGTTGCCTACTTATAAATGGGATTGTTTGCACTTTCTTAGTTGATTAGCTTGAGTTCTCTGTAGATTCTAGTTATCAGTCTTTTGTCAGATTCATATCATGTCAATATTTTCACCCAATCTAAAGGTTGGGAAAGCGTATTTGCTTACTTTGAATCAGACAAAAGCTTGATAACTAGGATCTACAGATAACTGAATTTAATCATCATTAAAGGGTCCAGCAATCCCTTAAATCACTGGGAAAGAGAGATGAATAGTACCTTCTCTAAAGAAGTCAGACAAATGGCTAACAAACATATGAAAATATACTCATCATCCTTAATGATTAGAGAAATGCAAATCAAAAGCAGCCTGAGATATCATCTAACCCCAGTGAGAATGGCCTGCATCAGAAAATCACAAAACTGCAGATGCTGGTGTGGATGTGGAGAGAAGGGAACACTTTTACACTATGATGGGACTGCAAACTAATGCAACCTTTTTGGAAGGAAGTATGGAGAATCCTCAAAGAACAAAAACTAGACGTCCCATTTGATCCTACAATCCCTTTCCAGGGAATCTACCCAGTAGAAAAAAGAAAAAAATCTTTTGCTATATGATCTAGGACTTTTATTTTTGGCAGATTTTGCAGTTTTGGTGATTGATTGTTCTATTCAAAATTTCTGATTTTGGTGCTTGATATTGGTATGTTCAAAAGTTTGAATTCTTTCTGGTTGAGATTAGGGAGGTAGTGTCATGTGAGGTATCGGTTCCTTTCTTCCATGTTTTCAAATTTCTGGGCACAGACTGTTCGTAATATTCACTGATAATCTTTTGTATCTCCTTGGTATCTGTTGTTTTACCTATTTTTATTCCTGACTGAGGTTATTAAAGATCTTTATTTTTTGTTTCTAGTTATTCTGGCTAAGGGTTTATTGATTATTAATCTTTTCAAAGAACCATCTTTTTGTTTCACTGATCTTCTGAATGGTCCTTATTTTCTCAATTTTATTTAATTTTAATCTAAACTTTGTTATTTTATTTCTTCTAGGTTTGGGTTGGATTCATCTTCCTATTCCCACTCCCTGAAATGGGTCATTATGTTATTGATATGTGCTCTTTCTGAATTTTGTTATGGGCATTCAGTGCAATAAATTTCCCTCTTAACACATCCTTTGCAGTATCACACAGATTTTGATAACTTTTGGTTCCATTATCATTTTGTTATGAAAATCTATTGATTTTCTTCTTTGTCTCCTCCTTGACCCATCTGTCATTCAGCATAAGGTTTTTAGTTTCTATGAAATTATGTGAGAATAATAATTTTTGGTGAAGTTGAGTTCTACTTTTATTCCAAAGTGGTCCAAAAAGATAAAAGGTAGAATTTCTCTTCTTTTAAGGTCCTTGTGATTTGATCTGTATCCTAGGATATAATCAGTTTTAGAGGATGATCCACAGGTTGATGAATAAAATGTACACTCAACTTTATTGGGATGGGATGTGCTATATGTGTCTATTATGCCCATTTGTTCAAAAGTCCATTCCCTCCATATTTAATTTCTGCTTAGAGTATCTGTCCAGTTCTGTCAGAGGAGTGTTGAGGATGCCAGTTCATTATTGTGTTGGAGGATATCTAATTGCTCAAATATGGTAGATTATGTTTTATGTTTCTAGGAGCATTTAAGTTGGATGCATAGATACTTGTGACTAAAACATTTTCTTGTTGGATTGTTTCTTTGACCAGTACATAGTGTCCGTTTTTGTCTTTATTTTTGTTGATTTAATTCTAATTGTATCTACATATAAGAGATTTGAACTCCTGCTTGCTTCTGCTTATCAGTTGCCTGAAATTTTACTTTTCAACCTGTCACCCTAAGTATTGTTTTTTTGTTAGAGGTTAGATGTGTTTCCTTAAGACAATGCATAGTTGGCTTGTGTTTTTGTATCAAATCACCTAGACTGTGTCTTTAAAATGGAGAATTCATGCTATTCACATTTATTGAAAGAATTGATAGGTATAGAGGTGTTTTGTTCATCTTACTTTGTGAACATCTGTGGTTTAGTTTTATCCTTTGAACATTGTGAAAGCAAGGTTTTGTTGTTATTTTCTGGATTTCTGCTTTGCTGGTGGTCAATTATGAAGGTCAGTATGAAGAACAGGACTGAGTATTTTATGCAGAGCTGAACTTGTGGCAAATTTTGTCAATGTTTCCATGTCAGTAAAGGATTTGATTTCTCTATAGAATATGAAACTTTGTTCAGCAGGATGCAGAATCCTGGGCTGCAAATTGCTACATTTAGGAAGGGTAAAGTTATATGACCACTATCTTCTGGCATAAAATGTTTCAGCTGAAATGTCCACTGTCACCAATATTTTCCCCCTTGTAGGTAAGAAGTTGCTTACACCTGGCTGCTTGCCGAATTTTCTTTTCATTTTGACTTTGACCAATATAACTACAATGTGTCTAAGAGATGCTATTTTTGAATTGAGTTGTGCTGTGGTTCTGAAATGATTTGGTATCTGAATTTCTGGATCTCTTAAAATGCTTGGGAAATCGTCCACTATGATTTCTTGAAGTAGAATTTTCATATTTTTCAGGTTGTCTACTTCTCTTTCAAAAATCCCTATGATTCAAATATTTAGGCATTTGATGTAGTTTCATCTCTCTCAGAGAATTTTATGTTCTTATTCTCTTTTTTTTCCTATCTCTTTGAATGATTAGATTAGTTCAAAAGTCTTATCTTCTATTTCTGGGACTCTTTCTTCTCCATGTTAAATTTTTTTGCAGAGACTCTCTACTGTGTTTCAAACTCTTTAAATACCACTTTCAATTCCGTAAGCTCTGCTATAACCTTCCTAATTATGTCAAGATCCTTGGTAATTTTATCTTTAATTTTACCAGTTTCTTGAGAAAGATTGTGGACTTCCTTTTATTCTCCCATCTTCTCCCCAATTCCACTCATGTCTTCTGCACCCATATTCTGAATTTGATTTCTGTATTTTCAATATTTGTATATGGGTAGCATTTTCCAATGCATCTTTATGCAACTCTTGGAGGATTTATTTGCTCTGATTTTTCATGTCCCTAGTTACTTCTACTGATTGCTCCCTATATGTATTTTCACTTTATTTATATATTTATTATACTTTTTAGCATGACTTTTAGGTTGTCCCTAGATTTTTATTGGTAGGTAAGATAGCTGGTATCTTATCAAACTATCTCCTGCTGCTTCTAGGCAACACCCAGGAGACCTGTTTGAAAACTAATGCTGGTGGATGGAACTCAGATCTAGAGACCCCTTGATGTGGAGCTCACCTCTTCCCTTTACCACTGACTGCTCAAGTTGCTTAATTCCTGTGTCCCTTCCTGCACACAGTTTTCCATAGCTCTTTTGTGGGGCTGTAGCTTGTGAGGGTCCCTGAGAACCAGCCTTGCTTTGTCCAAGTTGGGGAGAGTGTGACCGGGGAAGGACCTCCAGGTGATGATCATAGGCTGGATGCAGCTCCTGGATAGCAAGCAAAACTTTTCCTCCAAATATTCAGCCCCTGTGCCAATGGATTAAAAAAAAAACCATCATTTTCACCAATATCCTGGCCACACGGATTTGAAATGCCATGGATTTCACCTGCATTTGGGGATAACGGAATCCCTGGGTTGCCCAGGGAATCCCTGGGTTGTTTCTCATGCTTTTCCTGAGTGAGGTTATCAGCTCCAAGTCAGCAGGAGAACTGTAATCTGAACCTCCAGGAGGGGCTCACTGTACACAGATACCAGACAGAGTCACTCCAGAGAATAGGGAAAGATCCTCCCCAGGAGGAGGGAGACTCTGAAGATACCTTACCTTGTGAAAGATGGCGAAGTTGAATTGAAATTTGTGTTTATTTAGTTACAAATGATATCCTGAGCCACTAGATGTTGACCTCTTTGAGAGTGTCTGTTCCTTCTTTAAAACAAGTAAAATATCTCTTTTGATAGTCACAAGTAAACAGAAAACTCTGGAAGCACAGCGGTACACATAAACACAATGCTCCTCAGTATGCCAAACTAGAATATTGAATTTTTTAAAAAGTGTTTTCCCCTACCCTTTTTATTTCTGATTAAATTTCTTAGAGCTCTTATTTTCCTGTTTCTGAATAATCTGTCCAAGGGTTTATCAATTTTGGAAAATCCTTAATCTTATCTGCCTAGGTAAAGAATTTATGAAGAAGATTCCACTGGCAATTGGAGGAACAACAAAAATAAAGGAGACCTGAATAAGTTCGGTCTGCACAGACAAGGACACAATCAATGAAGAGAAGAGACAACCTACTGAATGGGAAAAGATGGTTGAATGCAATACAAGAAAAAAGCAAACAATTCCATTAAAACCTGGGGAAGGAACATGAATGTCAACTTTTCTCATGAGGTCTGGTACATGGCCAAACACATGAAAAATTCTCACCATCCCTAATACTAAGAGAAATGCAAATTGAAATCATTTTGAGATGTCTCCTAACCACTGTAGGAATGACCCACATAACAAGGGTCACACGGATTCTGGCATGCGTGTGGAGAGAAGGGAACACTTATGCACTGTTTGTGTGTCTGCAAACTAGTACAGCCTCTGCAGAAAGAAATATGGAGATTCTTTCAAGAACTAAAAGAAGACCCATAATGTGATCCTGGAATTCCGTTACTATTTATTTAACCCAAAGAAACAAGAGACATTTTACAATAAGAACATTTATACTTAAATGTTTATAGTAGCACAATTCACAATCACAAAGATGTGGGAACAACTTAAGTGCCCATAAACACATGATAGGATCAACCAATTATGGTATACAGTGTGAACATAATGTTCATAAGTAGTGTAACATAGTAAATTGCACACAAACTTTATGGACACCCTGTATATAAGCCATAAATAAGATGGAGATGTTGTATCTTCAGTAATAATCTGAATGAATTTGGAGAACATTCTCTATGTGAAGTATCACAGGAATGGAAAAACAAGCATCACATATACTCAGTACTAAATTGGAACCAGTAGATTAACAACGACATGCTCACCCGGGAGAAAAACTTAATAAAATTCAAATAGCGGGAGGGGGAAGGGGTTGGGTAAGTTCCCACCCAATAGGTACTTTGTAAATGTATATGACACACCTCTTGGGTGAAGGACACAACTATAACCCATGCTTTAACCTTACAAAACAAACTATGTATCCTAATTGTGTGTATTCTCAGATTTATTGAAAATTAAAAACATGTATATACACACACACACACACAAACACAAACACACACAATAGTCTTATTCCAAGCAAAAAAGACACTGCTATATTCATTGTTGACCTGGAAAGAAAAAATGGACAGACCTGTATGGAAATATATAAATTCCTTCTGTGGGTGTCATGAGTAGAGAAAGGAAATACAATCACCCTATTAGCAGAAGTTCTTTTGTGAAAGAAACCTCATGTCAATATGAGACCAGTTAGAAGGGAAAACACAATGTCTCTTACCCTAAGGATATTACCAAGCTTAATTGATAGAATGTGCCTTAAATGGGCGGCTCCTGTGGCTCAGCGAGGAGGGCGACGGCCCCATATACCGAAGGTGGCGGGTTCAAGCCCGGCCTCGGCCGAACTGCAAAACAAAAAAATAGCTGGGCACTGTGGTGGGCGCCTGTAGTCCCAGCTACTTGGGAGGCTGAGGCAAGAGAATCGCTTAAGCCCAAGAGCTGGAGATTGCTGTGAGCAGAGTGATGCCACGGCACTCTACCCAGGGCGATAAAGTGAGACTCTGTCTCTACAAAAAAAAAAAAAAAAAAAAAAAAAGAATGTGCCTTAAATAAGAAACTCTAATCATATGACCTTTTTTGAGGGGGGTGGTAACATGTCTTATAAGATACTCTGAACAGACAGCACAGATCCAAATACAAAACTTAGTTGCAAGTTACATGCTCTGTATCTTGATGAATACTAGTGCCTAAAGAAAATAATAATATAATTAGTGACTTTGTCATCCTTTACATCTATTTTTTTGAGTGTATGAAGACATACCCTCAAGATATACTTTAATTGGTCAACTTATTTATTCTGTTTTGTTTTCCCCAGTGCATATCCTCGAATTACATTAAAAATACATTTCATATTATAAAATCAAATGTTCCTGTAAGTGATCCTACTCATTATTCTAACTTCTATTTTTTAATTGTATTTACCATTTTGTAAGGAAATTACACTGTTCAAAATTATGTTCCACACTATATTTGTCCTTGTTTTATTTGCATGGGATAGAAAGATGAATTTCTGGATAACAAGGAGATTTTTTAAAAACTTATTGATACTAACTCCATGATTCCCTAGATATATGACTATGAATGATTCTTCATTTTCATTCAAAAAAGTGGGAATAATTGGGCTACTTTAGAGAGAAAATTGAGAGAAATATGATGACTATTAAATTAAATATAGATAATTACTAAAATGCTTTGTATCCTGGCCCTATCATTTTACACCCTGTAAATAACAATGATCTTTTAACTGATTTCCACTGTTTATTTCCATCCATTCTCTGAACAGTAAAGAAACTGATCTTTTAAGTATAAATCAAATTAAGTCATTTCTCTGATCAACACCTTTAAATGGCTTGAAATCACATGTAGAATAAACTTCTACGTTCTTACTACAACTTACAAGCCTGTGTCTGATCTACTCCTTTCTCAAATTTTCTGCCACTTTGCCCTTTGCTCATTCTATTAAAACCATAGTTATTTTCTTGTTTTCCTGAAACACACACACTTTTGTTCTTTCCTTGGCCATTGCCTCACCCTCTCTAATTGTCTAGGTTTTGTTGAAATGCCACTGCATGGATAGGAGTTTCCCTAAACGCCTTTCCAGAACGCCCACATCATTCTCCTCCTTCTCCCTCCAGCCAGCAATGACCTTCTTCTGGTTTTCTTTATATTTGCTTCCAACCACCAGGAGGCATATGGTCAACCTCAATTTTATTCAATGACTGCAGTACAGATCTTGGTTAAAATATGCTATCTACATATTTAAGAAACATTTTTGAAAAGAAATTTTATTTTCCCACTGGATTTCAAGAATTCCATTGACAGAGATACATAGCTTGACTTTTGGACTTTTGTTCATTCCTTTGATGTATTTATCTATCCTTTTTCACTATCGCACAGTCTGGATTACTATTGTTTTACACTAAAAGTCAGCAAATTTATTTTGTAAAGGAATAGATAAATACTTTATGTTTTGTGGGCCACATTTGATATGCGTTGCATGTTCTCGCTTATTTTTTTGATAATTCGTTGAGACTTGAAAGCATTGTTTGTTCTTTGGATGTATTAAAATAAGCCACAGTAGGATTTAGCCCATGGGCTATAGATTTTTAACCTCCGATATATATAAATAATTACAATCAGGTAACACAAATTTTCTAACTGTGTTCTTTTTAAAAATATTTACCTATTTTACGTTCTTTACCTTTGTATATAAAATTTAGTATCAGTTTGTCAGAATCTATAAAAAATCTTGTTTTTTTATTGCAATTTAATTGAATTCATAGATTCATATGGGAATGATGATATCTGTATTATTTTAATTAGCATATTTGAATGGATATAGTAATTGATTTTATGAGTAAAAATGACAAAATAATTTCATATTGACACTAGTTAATTTGCTCACTTTTTAATACTATCTGAAGTAGCTCTGTATTTTTGTTTGTTTATTTGGTGTGAAAATTAATATAAGCTTCTCTAACTGCCAGGTGAAACTGTGACCTTCATCTAATTCCTATCACCCATTCAAAGTGATACAGGAAAGTGGACTGCAAAATTGGCATCCTGGCTGAAAGCCAATTGGTTCTTGGCCTCATGCAGGAAAGAAGTCAAGGGTGAGGAGACAGAAGAAATAACAGTTTACTGAAAAAAGAAAGAAACAGAGGGAAGACTTGATCCACATGCCAAGCAGCAGCTATCTCTCAGAACAGCAGACAGTAGCACCTTGTGAATTTCTGAGATCTTATTTTATATCTTCTATTTAATTTTGTATTCAGCAGAGGGAGAATTATTCATAAGATTGCAGAGAAAGGGGTTTGGAGTTCCTGAAACCGGAGGTCCCTTCTCTTTTTGAACCATTTAGGCTATCTTCTTGGAGTTGCCTGGCATTTGTAAACTGTCATGGCACTGGTGGGAGTTTCTTTTCTTTTGCTAATACATCCTAAGTGGCCTATAATGAGCAGTAGGAGTACTGGAATTCACATTTAGTGGCCTTCTTGGTTTTAGCTGATTTTGGCCAGCTTCTCCACCACATCTGTTTCATCAGGGATCTTGGTTCAGGTCTTATCACTCCTTATCGGGTGGGGCCTGCTGGTTCTCCATCTCAAAAGTGGTAAAGAATCTGACTCAGATCAGTTTTACAAAGAAATTGAAAGAAAGCATGGGTGAACTGTGGTTATGATCAATATTTTTTCGGACTAGAAATCACCATTCCTCTGTAACAACAAATTCAACTTTGGTGGTGAATTTTGAATGATAAAATGATTGAAGGACAACATAGTTAAGTAATTTATTTTATTGGTTTAGTGGTAAAACATGAATGGTTATAGACTCAGTATGCACACCGAGATTGACATGTATATTGAACATCACAATTTGGTCAAGGAGCTCCTAAAATAGAAGACTCTTGTGTTCATGACATGCAAGACTGCTTCAAAAATAAGCTAGCTGAGAGTTTTTTGAGATTCTGTAGCTGATTTTTCTCTACGTGTCTTATTATACTTTCACACTTATATTGTATGCTTACATTGTTTCATCTTATTTCTTCCCAAAGTACAAAGTTGAATTAGTTTAGCATAATTCGGAAGCATTAAATGAATATGTATTTTAAATTTTTTCTCAGAACTGTATTTGTTCACAGAACTGTCATTACTTCTATTATCGACTACTTTGTCCCTAATTATTTATTGATCATATTAACATAGAACATCACGGAACATTTAGGAACATTTTCTGATTGGGTTATGGTAAAGATTTGTGATTAACATAGTAGGTAATTGGAAGTTCTCTTTCACTTTTGTGTCAAACTTTTCCACTATTACATGTTGTTAAGATAGCAATTATAATATTTAATACAGGTATTGAAATAACCATCTATGACTTCAATTAGACCATAAGCTTATTTTATATTAATATAAGTGTAAATTTGTTACATGGACATCTTGGGTAGTAGTGAACACAGAACTTTTGGTGTATCTACCACTCGAATAGTATCCATGGTACAAATTAATAATTTCTCACCCCCACTACCCCATTCCTCTATCCTTCCTAGTCTCCATTTTATATAATTCCACACTCTATCTCCTTGTATACACATTATTTAGCTCCTATTTGTGTGAGAACATGTGTTATTTGCCTTTTTGTGTCTGAATTGTATTAGTTTAGATAATGGCCTCCATATCCATCTATGTTGGGGCAAAAGACATGATTTAACTTTTTTATGACTGAATAGCAGTCCGTTGTGTATTTATACCATATTATCTTTATCCAATCATCTGTTAGTAGTATTTAGGTTGATTCCATATCTTTGCTATTATAAATAGTGCTGTAATAAACATATGAATACAGATACCTTTGTGACATGATTTATTTTCCTTTGGGTAAATACTGAGTAGTGGGATTGTTGGATCAAATATTTATTTCCCTTTTTAATTTTTTGAGGAATATCCATGATGTTTTCCATAAAGGTTGTACTACTTCACATTCCTACAAACAATTTTTAAGTGTTCTCTTTTGTCCAATACTTGACAACATCATTTATTATTTATTCTTTTAATAACACCCATTATTACTGATGCAAGATGATATCTTGTTGTGCTTTTACTTGCATTTCTCTTACGATTACTGATGTTGAGCATTTTTCCATATGCCTGCTGGTAATTTGTATGTCTAGTCATATTTTTTGCTTACTTTTTAATGGAAGTGTTTTGTTGTTGTTGTTGTTGCTCCTGCTTAAGTTCCTTGTAAACTCAGGGTATTAGTCTCCTGTCAAATGCATAGTTTTCAAATAGTTTCTTCTATTTGGAATGTTGTCTTTACGTTATGTCGGTTATTCATTTTTCTGCCCAGAAGGCTTTTAGTTTAATTAAGTTTTATTTGTCGGTTTTTCTTTTGCTCCTTGTGCTTATGAGGTCTTAGTCATAAATTCTATGACTAGTTAAACTGCAGAAGAATTTTCCCTTAGATTTCATTTAATATTTTATGGTATTAGGTGTTGGATTTAAAATTTCAATCCGTCTTGTGTTGATTTGTGTATGTGATGAAGGTTAGGGGTCAGTTTTATACTCCCAGAATACAGTGATCCAATTTTTCTCTACACTATTAGTGAAAAAGTTTTCCTTATCTACTTTATCAAAGCTCAGTTAGCTATTAATAGAAGGCTTTGTTTCTGTGTCCTCTATTTTGTTCCATTGATCTATGTGTCTCTTCTTATACCAGTACCATGTTCCTTTGGTTACTATAGCCTTACAATATAATTTGAAGTCAGATAATGTGATGCCTCCAGGTTTATTTTTTATGTTTAGGATTTCTTTAGCTAGTAGTGTTCTACTTTGGTTCCATATGAATTTTACGGTTGTTCTGTCTAGCATGGTGGGAAAAAGGATAGTTGATATTTTTGCGAGGATTATATTGTATCTGTAGATTTCTATGGTAAGTGTGGTCATTTAGTATTAATTCTTCCAATCCTTGAGCATGAAATGGAAATGTTTTTCCATTTTGGAGGTCATCTACTATTATTTTCATCAACATTTTATAATTTTTCATATAGACAGTTTTTACTTCCTTTGTTAAATATATTCCTAGGGCTTTTTTCCCTAATTTTGTAGCTACTATAAAGATTTCCCTCTTGACTGGTTGTCAGATTTATTGTTATTGGCATATAGAAACACTAAATAATTTTATGCATTGAGTTTTCATCCTGAAACATTACTGAGTTCATTTACCAAACCTAAGATGGTTTTCATGGTGTCATGACACCTAGATTTTTGAGGGTTTTCATCATAAGGGATGCTGAATTTTATTAAATAATTCTGTAATTGTGGGGATGATCTTTTTATTGTTATTATTATCATTTTCTTTAATTCTGTTTATGTGATGTGTCACATTTAGTAATCAGTGTATGTTGAAACATGCTTGCATTCCAGGGATGATACTCACTTGATCATGGTGTATTATCTTTCTGAAATGCTATTGAAATTGATTTTCTAGTATTTTATTAAGGATTTTTGCATATAGGCTTCTCAAACATACTGGTCTATAATTTTCTTTCGTCCTTGTCTGGTTTTGGTGCCTGAGTGATATAGATTGGAAGAATAGATTAAAAAAACATGATCCAACTATTTAATACTCATAAATAAAATTACCGTTTTAGTAAATAAAATGAATGTAAAGTTATGGAAAAATATATTTATCTAACTAACTATTGAAAAACTATGGAAAAATGTATTTAGCTAACCAACTGTTTAATACTCATAAAGAAAATTACAATTTTAGTAAATAAAATGAATGTAAAGTTATGGAAAATATATTTCATACAAAAGGAAACCAAAAGTGAATAGGAGTAGCTATACTTATATCAGACAAAACAGACTGTAAATCAAAAACAGTGAAAAAGTCCTTATATAATGATGAAGAGATCAATTCAACAAAAGTATATAGCAATCATATATACATAAGCACCCAGTGCTAGTGTACCTACATTCATAAAGAAAATATTACTAGATTTAAGAAAGAGATAGACAACAGTCCAATAACAGTAGGAGCATCTATACTCCACTTAGCAATAGACCAATGAGATGTAAAATCAATAAAGAAGCATTAGAGTTAAGTTGTGCTTTAGACCAACTGGTCTTAATAGACATTTACAGAACATTCTACCCAGCAACTATGGAATATACATTCTTCTCATCAGCACACAGAACATTCTCTCTCTCTCTTTTTTTTTTTTTTATTAAATCACAGCTGCGTACATTAGTGCAATCAAGAGGTACAATGTGCTGGTTTCATATACAATCTGAAATGTTTTCATCAAACTGTTTAACATAGACTTCATAGCATTTTCTTTTCTTTTCTTTTTTTTTTTTTTTTGTCCAGTGGTAAGACAGAATTTATTTACAGAAAAGAATACAGAAAACACTAAAGCTCCTGGTAGAGAGAGAGAACTCAAGTGGGGAGAGAAAAGCTCTCTCCGTTTCTCTCCCGGTCTTTCCCCGTCTCCCCCTTTAGGTTTTTAGTCTCAGGGTATATATAGGTGTATGGGTTCCTTGGCCAGGAAACCAATGAACACAGTCCTGTCCGCCAGGGGCAAGGTGAATGAATGTATCAATGAACGAACACAGTCCCTTCTGCTGGGGCAAAGTGAATGAATGTATCAATGAATAGACACAGTCCATTCATGGAATTGAGGCCTAGGAAATTGACATGAAATTGACCTAGGCACAGGAAATGGGGGTTTCACATTTAGTCCTAAGTGTAAAGTGAAGGAGACACCAAGGCACAGGTGTCTCCTTGGCAGTTGTCCGGCCTTTTTGGCTATTGGAGCCTCCGATGGGTGTTGGAAGTCCCCCTCCTTGCCTGTCATCCAGCCCACTGGTTCTTCAGCTGGCTGCCACAACACCAACACGACCAAGGAGGAGGCGGCAGGTCCGCCAGCTCCACTGAGCTGGCTAGGGCGCCAATGTCCTGCATCAATTCTCCCTCTCGGAGTAGAAACTCTTAACTGCTGTTAGGGAAAAAGGGCGAAGACTCGATCTAACTGCTTCCTGCCAAATCAGGCAATGATAGAAGGGGGCAGTTAGGGTTTCTCCAGAGGGAGAGTGATACAGGGGTTCATGGACTGGAACCATCTTCATTGCGTGTGGCTTGATGACATTTCTGGAAAACATAAATCTGATTAGTATAATCAGTAATAGGCAAAGGTAGAACAGCGTCAGGTCAGAAGCACTTATTCAGTGATGCTAAAAGAAAACCACATTAGGGTTTTTCTTGCTGTTTCCTAAATAATAACTTCAAACTTTCTTTTGGCTCACAAGTATAGGTGGCCTGTGGTTGGCTGTCTTCATTGGCTGCCTCCATAGAAGGTAGAGCGTTCCAGGATTTTATTCTTGAATGATGTATGCAGGAATCAACTCCTATAACTTTCACAGCTATAGAAGAAGACAAGATAACAGGAAAGGGGACTTCCCAAGTTGGGGTTAGGGAAGATGAATTAGAGGGAAGAGTTTTGATCCTGACTGGATCTCTAGGAGGGAAAAGTTCCTGTTTTAGTTAGTATGTCCCTCCCCAAAAGGGGAGCAGGACTTTCAGGCATGATTAGGGAGGCATAAGAGAACAGCAAGTCATCCCATTGCAGCTTAAAGGCTGGGAGAAAAATTTGGTAACCACCTTTTGAGACACTCCCTGTATAGTTATGGATTTGGGAGATAAAAGACCAGGGCTAGAGAGAAGTACAAAAAAGGTTGCTCCAGTATCCAAAAGAAATTTTCTCTCCTGGCGCTCCACTATAAGGCAAACCTGGGGCTCTTGAGGGGTGATGACACAAGCTGGAGCCATGAGAATTTG
>CAUYON010176603.1:0-10897 GCA_963573935.1 Arctocebus calabarensis
TGTATCCATTCATTGATACATTCATTCACCTTGCCCCTGGTGGAAGGGACTGTATTCATTTGTTTCCTGGCCAAGGAACCCATACATCTATATATACCCTGAGACTAAAGGCCTAAAGGAGGAGATGGCGAAAGACTGGGAGAGAAATGGAGAGAGCTTCTCTCTCCCCACTAGAATTTTCTACCTCTAACAGATGCCTTAATGTTTTCTGTATTCTTTTCTTTCTTTTCTGTGAATAAATTCTGTCTTACAAAAATTAAAAAAAAAAAAAAAAAGAATATAAAATATCTCTTTAAGCATTTTTTATTTTGATTACTAACTGAAATAATTTACATTTACTGAGTTAATAAACTTATGAAAACTAATTTTCCCATTTCTTTTTACCTTTTCTATGTGTTCTACTAGAAAACTTAAAATTATACACGAATATGTGGCATTGTTGTATTTCTGTTGGACACTACTGATTTACAGTCTCTCAAAATAAAGCTATATTTACTTTCAAAATCTTCAACGATACTAATGATAACATCCATTTCCAGTGCCTCGTACTCACCTTCTGAATTTTATACTTCTTCATGAAAGGAATAAATTGAAATAAAAATCCAGGTAAACAGATCAAGAAATAAAGGAGTTCATGAACTATGAGAGATCCCCATGTTGCAATCTGGAACTTTGTGTAATTATCCAGCATATAGTTCCAAGCGTTTTTAAATGGCTCTTGCAAGGGGTTGTCAGGTAAAAGGGAATCTACGTACTCCACTGCCAAGAAAGCCGAGCTAAAGATGCCGACACTTTCATTTGCTGCCATTTTCCAGATCTCTGCAGACAGCCTTATAATTCTGTAAAATAAATAAATAAATACATATATAAATAAGCTAAACGATGAGCTTCCAAAATAGTTTTTAAAATGCATCTTCTGATTGTTTTAACAATGATCATTACTAAAGGAATACCCATTTTTCAGGTTCTACATGACTGAAAGAAAACTACTGGATTGCATCCTCATCTCAGTTTGTAGATAACCCTTTAAAAACCACATGTTATTTTTCAGAGCAGCTTCTGAAAGAACAATAGTGGAAAAGAAATTCTGAACTATCTTTAAGGATTCACAGTGTGGCCTCCATAGGAAACTTCTGATTTAAATGAATGGTTGGGTTTAAAAGTGTACGTATAGGCTCGGGGCCCGTAGTGCAGTGGTTATGGCACCAACCACATGCACCGAGGCTGGTGGGTTTGAACACCGCCAGGGCCAGCTAAACAACAATGACAACTGCAACAAAATAACAGCCAGGTGTTGTGGTGGACACCTGTAGTCCCAGGTACTTGGGAGGCCGAGGCAAGAGAATCACTGAAGCCCAAGAGTTTGAGGTTACGATGAGCTGTGATGCCACCGTACTCTACAGAGGGCAACACAGTGAGACTGTCTCAAAAAAAAAAAGTGTACTTATAACCGAAACAAACTATAAAGACAAAGCCTGTCAAATATGACTACATAAAAATTAAATACTTTCTGACCAAGGAATAAAAAGAGAGTCATAACAAGGTCAAACATAAAATGACAAACTGGGAGAAATGCTTTCAACATTTTACATAACAAAGGGCTAAAAAAGTGTGCCTTAGAAAAAGATTAAAAATCCAAGAGAAAAATGACAAAGGCCATTCACAAGCAGTTCTAAGAGAAATAAAGATAAATGATCACTAAACAAATAAGAAGCTTAATTTCACTCACACAAGGAAATATACCCTAAAACAGATACTTTTTGCCTAAAAGGTTAATCTTTAAATATTTAATAGTGCCGAATGCAGGTAAGGGTGTGAGGAAATATAAATCATTTATGTTGGTGGAGTAACAAATCAGTTTTATCAGCTGAGAAAAATTAGCATTATCTACCATAATTCAAAATAAATCCATTCTTTGACCCAGCAATTTTCTTATTCAAGGAAAAGACATGCTAAGATAGCACTGTTTATGACAGCAAAAACAAAGACAAAAAAATGAAAACAAAACATAAATGATCCATCAATGAGATAAGTTATATTAATTCTGTTAATTCCTTCCATAGACAATTCTATAGCCATTTAAAAGAATGAGTAAGATCCATGTGTTCTCCTTAGAAAAATGTCTAAAATAGTGTTAATCCAAATAACAAGTTACAGAATAATACAAGCAAGTGTATAAGAGCCTGACTTATGTTTCTGTAAAAAGGATGTGCCTTTCATCTACGCACATCTATGCATCTTTCTTTGATGCATATGCCCATACAGAAACATAGAAACAGAGAACATACGAAAGGACACAGGGAAATTTAGAGTGGTGACCTTATAGGAGAGAGGAGGAAAATCTTACTTTCCACTTTACATGTCCTGTACAACTTAAATTTTAGTGAGCATGTTCCACTTATATAATAAAGAAGCCTAATAAGGTCACTAACCAAAAGCAAACAAAAAAAAGAAACTAATTAAGAGTGTCACTTTCCTAGAAATATTCACTCCTGTTTCTCATTTTTTAATTATGATGGACCACTCAAAAACAGATAATCTATATTCTCAGGAGAGGTCTTAATAATTTTTCAAATGCTTCCCATTCCCCAAATTGACTTTTTATCCCATCTACATAGGAGATATTGAGAAGTTCAGCCAACTTCTTCAAGCCTTGGAATTCACTTCCCGTCCTTATTCTTTTGTCCTCCTCATTCTCGAGTGACTTACACCAGGGACTACAGGGTTCCAGCCGTGCCATTCCAACTCCAAAATTTCTCTTTGCGCATTCATCCTCTCTTCTAAGACTGACTAGTCCCCCTGAGTTCTTGTCTTACCTCATCAAAAACTGTCCATTGCTAATTAATAAAATGTACCACAGATTACTACTCAGCCATAAAAACAATGACAGAAACAACAAAACGGTGAGCCAGTATCTTTCATAACAATCTGGATGAAGTGGAAACCATTCTTGTAAGTGAAGTTTGGCAAGAATAGAAAAATAAATACCACACGTACTCCAGACTAAACTGGAACTAGTGGACTGACACAATGACACAACGTGGACGTAAAATTCAGTGGCAAGTAGGTGGCAAGGGGTTGGAAGAGTTGGGTAAATTTATCACAACTAACTGGTACAATGCATACATTCTGAATGAAGGACACGCATAACTTTTGCCTAAAAATATACAAAAGCAAATTATGTATACAAAATGTGTGTAGCCCTACAATACTGATTTTTTTTAATTATCAAAACAATTTTAAAAAAGGAATTGTCCTATCACTTATCTTTCTCTTCTATCCCTTCCTCTGCACTGAGTACATTCCCTTGAGTCTGAAAACATAACAACACTCCAACCTCTAGCACCTCTCAGACACCACTGTCTCATTTCTCTCTTTGAACCAATCAACTTAACCCCACACACACCACTTCCTGGACTATTTACAATCCCCACCAAGATGTCTTCACTGATCTGCTAAGTTGCAAAATCAGACAAACATTCCAAACCTTGTTTTTCTTGAGGTGACTACCCAATATGACAATGCTGAACCAACATCACTTACTAGCTGTGTGACCTTGAACAAATTACATAAGCTCTCTGGGAGGCAGTTTTATCAGCGGCAAGAGCAGATAGTAAAAACAGTTTTTGCAGTGAATCCAACTGATAATTCCAGCGAAGTGCTCAGCACAGGACCTGGCACATCGTAGCTACAAGCTACATACCAGGAATTGTGTTCTAAGCTGGCTGCATGCACTCTACATTTTAACTTCATTCTCGACTACACGGTCATAGGTAGGTACTTTTATTATCCCCATCTTATGATGAATCTTCCCAAAGCCACACAAATGCTACGTGGGAGAGCCCATGTGCTCATCCATTAAACTATATTGAAACCAAAAGTAATAAAGCACACCACAAATATTACACTATAAGGAAAATAACTGTTATAGTTTATCCAAGTCTCCTAAAAGGAGTACTGTACATAAATTGTCATTTTCCCCCCATTTACTCTCTAGCAACTGCAGTCTGCTTTCTTCTGTCATCACTGCACTGAACTTACTCTTACTAAAATCACTAAGGAACTCCTACCTGCTAAATCCAACATTCTTTGGAGTTATTTTAGTTGGCCAATCTTGAAGATACTCTCCTTCCAGAGGAGATATTGCCTTCGTTGGTTCTTGGGACTCATGACAAATAGTTAATTTGTGCTCACCATGTGCAGTCTTAAACATCAGCAGCTGCCCTCACCTGACTTCATAAAACACAGTCTCTTGAGGATACCAAGAAGTATCCAAAGCATCATAAAATTATGTGGTAAGAATAAAGGGAGAAAGATACAGATAGTATAAGCTTCTAGAGAAAAGTGCTATCTAAACCAAGCCTTGGAACGGGACAGGGAGGTGACCCTCCTAAGCTGGGCTGGGGGAGAGGGGATGAGAAAGAATACGGCACTTTCCAATTCACTGTGTCTATGGTATAGCTTTTAAGAAAGCTTTGACATCAAGGCTGGAGAGTTTCCCAGTGATGCCTTCCTTACTCCCTTCTAACTAACCTATTTCAGATTGCCCTGGATGCTCTCATCTACTGTTTTAAAACTACAGTGATGCCCACCATCTCTATCTCTAACCCTCTCCCTTGAACTCCAGAATGTGATTATCCAAAACCCTACCAGCCCACTCCAACTAGACAACCTAGAGGCACAGCAACTCGACGTGTCCAAAAGCTCAGCAACTGCGCCCCACGGACTCCGCCTCCTTTAACGCCTACCTGGGGGACGGCAGCATCGCCCACTTAGTCCCTCACTCAGAATGCTCTGAGTCCCCCCTCCCTGCTGTCTCGATGGAAGTCTTCACACACTAACACATACGCACCTGCTGCCCTGCCTCCGAGCTCGTCCTTCTTAAATCCACCTGTAATACACGTACACATCATAAACTCTCTAAACACTCCGAGTTCGAGGGAATGCCACTCCTGCGGACAAAGCCCAAGCCCTCCGCACTGCACAGGGCCCTGCCAGGCAGTCCTGCACCCGTCGTTTGCTCGGGATCGTCTGACCATCCCTCTGCCCACGGAAACGCCGCTCCCTGGCCAGCGGTGTCCTCCCACCCGACTCCTGTTCATCCCTCAGCAACCTCCCTTCCGACGCCCCTCCCAACTCCACACCACATCTTCCCTGTGCCCTGTACACCCTTCGTCGCTGTCACCCTGCTCTGTGACTGTCGTCCACGTCCCGTCTCCTGAAAACAGCACACTCTCTACCGAGTAATAAACTCGACTTGGCGGGTCCCCCCAGTTCTGAGCCTCACTCCCCGCGCACCGCTTCCTTCCTGCCCAGCGCGCCCCTCCCCACCCCCGCATCCCGCCCGCGTGCGCGTCCACGCCTCGCTCCCGCAGAACCACCGAACCGCTCCCCCTTCCTCGCTCACCTGTCGCGGGACGCTCCCCTCACCTGGCCGGTCACCAGCTGACTGCAGGCCCCACTCACCCGCGTTCGGCCAGGTGCTGCGACCTCGCAACCTGCCTCGGCCAGTACCTCCTGCTGTAATTGGGCGGTGAAGACTCCGCCCCGCCTTCTCGGCGCAGTGATTGGTCTGTGCTTTTGCTTGCGTTGTGTGACCAGAGGGAGTAGATCCCTGGCGGGCCTCGCCATTGGCTCCGTAGATGGAGTGAGGATAGTGAGACCCGCACGGACAGCCAATGGCTGGCGCCAGGAAGCGGGGCAGCACGGGCGCGCGCAGCGGCGTGATGGGGGTGGGAACGGCGGCCGCCCCGCCCGCCGGCGTCGCCTTGGCAACCGCGGCTCCCTGTGGATCTGGCGCGGCCGGACTTTGGCTTCAAGGGTGAGCTGTTTGGCAGCTACGTAGCTGAAACTGGCCTAGGAAATGAATAGTGTAATGAGAGCCAACTGTTTTGTGTTTCCAGACGCCTCTGGTCTACCTTGTCTCTACAATCTACAATCCTTTGTGTGGGAATTATCCTCATTTTGCGGATGAAGGTGCTACTGCTGGGCGTTGGGCCCTGAGCTCACTCTGCGGGCGGATGCCGCCCAGGTGCGGCGGGTCCCGGTGCAAGACGAGCGCGGGGACGGGCCCGACACGCACCTTCATCCGAGTGCGCGCACGGACACTCCACCGAGGCCTTTCCTCCGGCTTTATTAAGGTCTAATGAACAACAACTACATATTTACGGTGCCCTTTCTAGCCAGTTTTTACAGGATGCTGTTTCTCTCCTCCCCGCCTTTGCTCAAACTGGATCTTCCGCCATCAGCCACCTCCTCTCCTCCCCATCAATTCAGGTGCTGTCTCCTTCAGGGTTCCTCTTTAAGTGTCTTTTAAGTTCAGTGGGACCTCTACTCCCTCTACTCTAGGTTTCGCACATCCTTTTCAATTGTCATGACAGAGGTCACGTTAAATGAAAAGAAATGGAATCTTCCCTTGAGTTTTCGGAGTCGGAGCCCGGGGCCTGCGCAGGAAGATGCGCGCTGCGGTGCACCGCCCGGGCCCCCGCCTGTAGCGCGCGCTGCGGTGCACCGCCTGGTCCTCTAGAGCGCGCCCGGGACCCCTGTGCAGGACTCGAGCAGGCATTGTCCGGCTGCGGAGCACTGCAGAGCGCCCCCCGCACCCGCGCTTTCCAGGTAACAGCCAAAGTCCACACACTGAGGCAGGAGTATAAAAGTCCACCCACCACCCAACGTAACCCCACTTTGCTTGGGCACCAGCTCCTGAGCTCCGCGCCTATTGGCTGAGGTGGTAGATTGACCACACCGGTATTGGCTGAGGTTTACCTTGACTGCACAGCTATTGGCCCAGCTTTTCCCTCTGCTCAAACCTGCCATTCTCCATAAGGAGCGTGGCCTATGGGGTCAATTAAATTCCATAAGGAGCGTGCCCTGTGGGGTCAATTAATCTCTAAGTCCTATTTGCACTTCTGTAAAATGGGTATTGTGACAACATCTACACCTTGAAGAGTTCCTTACCATGATTGATTAAAATGCTCTATGTAAAGCCCTTTGAACAGTACCTGGCAAACAAGTGCCCAGTAAACATCGGTTATTTCTGATTTAGTTTTTTACCACAGTTGACATTTTCTTCCCCCCCCCCTCAATGGTAAGACAGAATTTATTTACAGAAAAGAATACAGAAAACACTAGAGCTCCTGGTACAGAGAGAACTCAAGTGGGAAGAGAAAAGCTCTCTCCGTTTCTCTCCCGGTCGTTCCCCCTCTCCCCTTTTAGGCTTTTAGTCTCCGGGTTGATATAGGTGTATGGGTTCCTTGGCCAGGAAACGAATGAACACAGTCCCTTCTGCCACAGGCAAAGTGAATGAATGTACCAATGAAGTAACGCAGTCCCTTTCAGGGCAAAGTGAATGAATGTATCAATGAATGGACACAGTCCATTCATGGAATTGAGGCCTAGGAAATTCACATGAAACTGACCTAGGGATAGGAAATGGGGGTTCCGCATTTAGTCCTAAATGTAAAGTGAAGGAGACACCAAAGCACAGGTGTCTCCTTGGCAGTTGCTCCTTTTTGGCTATTGGAGCCTCCGGTGGGGGTTGGAGGTCCCCCTCCTTGCCTGTCATCCAGCCTGCTGGTTCTTCAGCTGGCTGCTGCAGCACCCACAACACCAAGGAGGCGGCGCAGGTCCGTAAGCTCCGCTGAACTGGCTAGGGCGCCAAATGTCCTGCATCAATTTTCCCTCTCCCAGTAGAAACTCTAACTGCTGTTAGGAAAAAGGGGCCAAGACTCGATCTAACTGCTTCCTGAGTTGACATTTTCTAAATCAGCAGCAGGTGTTATGTGTGTGAAAGGGTCAAATTATTTTAAACTTTGTGGAGATTTCGATGAAGAAACACGAGCTCAGGAACAACAGCTGGAAGTTGTCCTGGGTCTCTGTTTCTTTCAAACTCAACAATAACCTTGTGACATTGACACTACTGTTGCCATTTAAAAGACAACGTTAAGCGTCAGAGGTTAAGTAATGTGCTGAAAAATACAGCCAGCAACTGAGAAGGTCTGCAAATCCACATCCGTCTGCTTTCCATACCCATGCGCTCGCCAATACGCCACACTTGAAGCCAGGATCAAACCCCAGAATCCTAACGCGAACTATGGTTCCATGTAGCCTCCTTTCCAAAGGGAGGCCCTGATGGCCACACAAGTCATTAGGAGGCGATCCGCTTAAGACCGAACTAAAGTAAGGCAGCTATAGCACATCACTATGTAATGTTATGCTGCCCTTTTATACTTGACAGAGTAAGTTTCGTAACTCATCAACAGCTGAGATTATAAATATCTGGATCCTCATGCTGTAAGGGTCAACAAGTAGACAGTCTCAGGGATCATACGCCAGAGTCCATAAGACACAGGGAGAGATTCAACAGTCTCCTGACAGCATACTCACCTTAGCCCAGGCCAGCACTGCCACCACCCGGGTGGCCAGACCCAAGCTGCTTCACACCGATCCAGCCTTGAGCTCTTGCTCACACCTGGAGCTGCTTAGGAGGATCCATAGGATTTCTATGACACCTCTCTGCCTTCACTTCTCACCTTTTTCGTACCATATTAGAACAAACTGGGCATGCTTTTGATACCGGAATTTTAGGTTCTTGGTCTCAGTAATTTGAAGAATAAATCCACGGACCACAGATCAGTGGTAAGACAGAATTTATTTACAGAAAAGAATACAAAAAAACACTAAAGTTCCTGGTAGAGATAAAGAACTCAAGTGGGGAGACAACAGCTCTCTCCGTTTCTCTCCTGGTCTTTTCCTGTCTCCGCATTTAGGCTCTTAGTCTCAGGGCATATATAGGCGCATGGGTTCCTTGGCCAGGAAGTGAATGAACACAGTCCCTTCGCTGGTCAGGTGAACGAATGCATCAATGTATGAAATGTATCAATGAATGAACACAGTTCCTTCCGCTGGGGCAAGGTGAATGAATGTATTGATGAATGAACACAATCCATTCATGGAATTGAGGCCTAGGAAATTCACATGAAATTGGCCAAGGCATCAAAACGGGGGTTCCGTATTTAGTCCTAAGTGTAAAGTGAAGGCGACACCAAGGTGCAGGTGTCTCCTTGGCAGCTGTCCGGCCTTTTTGGCTATTGGAGCCTTTGGTAGGGGGTCGGATCCCCCCACACTTGCCCTATCATCCAGGCGCTGGCCCCGCATCAAATGTCCTGCATCACTTTTATGTCTTAAAAAATAAAAACCCAAGACTTTTCAAACTGGAGAGACCAAGTTTGCATGAGGAAAGAAAAGACTCTGAAATCACAGTAGTGAAATGCAGATACTGAGAACCTCAAAACTATGGTACAGCTATTGAGGCTTCAAAGAGACAAAGTAGACAAAGAGGTAAGTGGGTCATTACAAAAGTTTTGAAACACACAATAATCAAGAAACGTAAAATCCACCCAGACAGAAAACAAATGAAGCCCTCCCAGCAACACCAATAAGCCCTGCAAGTTGAAATTTGCACAGGTCAAATAATCAGGTCGCTCTCCGTGGTGTTGCTTGGAAGTGAAGTAGTGGACCATAACACAGCCTGTCCCAAAACTTTCAGTGACCTACGTATCAATATGTTAACTACTTCAGACTGTTACCAAAATAGATGATAATTTAAGAAAATCTATTTTAAAGTGTTTAGATAAATCTTTAACTGATAAATGCACTGAGTTTCAGGGAATATCAGTGTTTAGAAATGATCAGTAAAGGTAACAACTTCACACCTTTTTTCTCACGGCTTCTGTCAGAAGCAGCTAACAGTGCTCCAAGTTCATCAGACTCTCAACGAATCTGGTGACAAAGGATATGCTTGGAGGCCACAGTAATGCAGAAATTCCTATTTTCATCAACTGGGCATAGGCTTTTTCTGATTAAATTCTCATTTGTCATAGAAAGTTCAACTAAGTGCTAAATACGGGTTCTATGTTTAAATTTGAACTCTGTATTAACTACAGAGAAATGTTATCACAGGCATCTTTCCCCTCGATTACCAACTGTTGAGGTGAGGGCTCATGCTAATTCAAATTCCAAAGGAATGGTCACAGCGTCCCATCCCATCCCCACCTCCTTCTACTGTGTCCAGCACCTCAACTGCCCACCCCACTCCTCTACTCCCCATTTCTTGAATTCCTTTCGTTTGGTATCAAAATCACAATTTACTTCTCAGTCACTTCAGAGTATGTATTTTTTTCTTTAATTTTCTTTTTTGGTCCAAGGTTACCTGTTTTATCTTTATCTTGTGTCCTGCCCACATCAGTAACATAAAAATGTAAAAAGTTCCATTTCTGTACACAACGTGAGGTGGTCAGCAGCCCCCTGCATTAAGGACTCAGATAAAACTTTACCTCAGAAATGTAACCTAAACATTTGTACCCTTGTATCAATCTGAAATAAAACAGAAAACAAGAAAAAAAAGTTTAATTTCACCAATTCTTAATAGACTTTTCTTGATAGCTAAGGTTACTTTTTTTTTTTGGAAAATAATTTTCAGTGTTACTGACTTAATAGTCTTGTCTTACAAGTTACCCTGGCAACAAATTAAAAACACAGATCTGTAAAGTTAGAAAATACAAATTTTATAAAAGAACAGAAAAACTTAACTTTGAACTCAATTGTGAAAATCACGTACACTGTGAAACAAATAATATACAAACTTTTATTCAAAGGTAATTCAAGAAAGACATGTTTTAGTCACTTTTAAAGTGAGATTAATTGAAGATCTTAGAAAAACTGTATCTGTTCAACACACATGGCTACTCACAGAAAGCTCTCTTCTGTTAATAGCAGCTAAATTTATACACACAGAAAAATTCTTAAAACCATGCAAATTCAGTTGAATTCCACACATTCGTTATATTCATCATAAACCTGCAATAATGTTCATGCCAAAGTGTTACTTCAAGAAAAA
>CAUYON010176604.1:0-22609 GCA_963573935.1 Arctocebus calabarensis
TGGGAATACATCCGTTTTGGAAAGACGTTTGGAGAATACTCAAAGATCTAAAATTAGACTTGCAATTTGACCCTATAATTCCTTTACTTGGTATATACCCAGATGACCAAAAATCATAGTACAACAAAGATATCTGTACCAGATTGTTTATTGCAGCCCAATTCATAATTGCTAAATCATGGAAGAAGCCCAAGAGCCCATCGATCCACGCATGGATTAATAAATTGTGGTACATGTATACCATGGAATATTATGCAGCCTTAAAGAAAGATGGTGACTTTTCCTCTTTCATATTTACAAGGATGGAGCTGGAACATGTTCTCCTTAGCAAAGTATCTCTAGAATGAAAGAAAAAGTATCCAATGTATACACCCCTAATATGAGGCAAATTTTTATCTTTCAAGTGAAGGCTACAACCCAATTATTGCACAAGAAGATGGGGAAAGAGGAGAGGGAGGGAAGGGGAAGGAGAGGGTGGGGGGAGATAGGACAAAGGGTGAAATCACACTTGTGGTGCACATTTGAAGGGTCGGGAGAAAACTTCTAAATACGGATCCAAAATGTTTTCACATAGTAAATGAGAAAATCTCATGAATGTTATGTCAATCAGGTTGATAAAAATATCTCAGATTGTATGTGAAGCCTGCACACTGTACCCCATGATTAAATTAATGTACACAGCTATGATTCAATAAAAAAAAAAGACAAAAGAATGCAAGAAAAAGTATCCAATGTATACAGCCCTACTATGAAGCTAACTTATAGCTTTCATATGAAGGCTACAAGTGAATTATAGCACAAGAAGACAAGGAAAAGGGTAAAGGAGAGTAGGAGAGGAGGGGGTGGGTGGAGAGAGGGTAAATGGTGGGATCACACTTACGGTGCATCTTGGAAGGGATAGGTGAAACCTACTAAATGCACAACACAAATGTTTTCACAATAAATGAGAAAATCCCATGAAGGTTATGTCAAACAGTTGGATGAAAATATTTCAGATTGCATATGAAGCCTGCACACTGTACCCCCATGATTGCACTATGTACACAGCTATGATTTCATAAAAAATAAAATTTTAAAAAAATGAAAAGAGGGTGTTAGAAAGAAAAAAAAAGGTAGCATGGAAAAATACAAATAGCTGAAATATCACTTAGAGTGGAATGAGCAAATTTGTTTAGTTACTTTTTCTGGAAAATACATGTCTATTTTATTCTTTGAATTCTTTTAAGCATGTAAAAAACTATTTTGATAACTCACTTTGTATTTTATTATTTTTTTCCATTTATTTTATGTGTTTTTAACAGTTGCTAAAGATTGATTATAGAGGGGTAGTTTTTTCATATATTCATGGGAAATATTAATGTTTTATTTTTTAAATGAAGTTCAAAATAGTTGTGAATAAGACCCTTCTTTTTATTATTTTGTCTAGATCATTTTCCAGTGCAAATAAATTAAAATGCACATTTCATAGAATAAAATCCTTGAAGAGTAACTAATTACTATTTAAATTGCTTAAAAACAGAAGAGTGAATGAAGGAGAATATCTGAACAATTAATAGCTAAGAATATTCCTGGACTAATGAAGACAGAAATCCAAAAATTTAAATAAGTCATATAAACGTTAAACAACAAATTAAAAATCAAAGCAAATCTACTCAGACTCATGATAGCAAAATTGATAGGAACAAAGATAAAGAGAAAATATTAAAGAATCTAGAAAAATTATGATTACTTCATTTTCTTTCAAATACCACAAAAGAAACAATATTGCTGGAAATCAATGAAATAGTATATTTCTTATTTTCACCTTTACATTCCCAAACAGGTAAAAATAGTCTTCAAAATCATGGTGAATTAAAGATATTGTTAGACACAATCTAAGAGAATTTGTTAATAAAATAACTGATTTTTAAAAATTATTAAAATTATTATTTTTTCAGGAAGAAGAAGACTCATATAGGAACTTAGTGATGTGGAAAGGAAGGAACATTGAAAAGAGTAAATGTAATTGAAATTTCCCTGTGTAAAATCACAATATAAAGACTTAAAGCACAAGCCTAAGAAATATAAATCTGAAGGGATGAAAAAGTTAACATTTTCCATTTTTTTTCAGTTTTATGAATCTTAAAAGTATCAAGTGATATCAAACCTAGCCAACAAAGTTAAAGACAGAAGAATACATATTAATGATAGGTAATCCAGAGATAAAGAGAACACAAAATCCCTATCCAGAAAATAAATTCATGGTAACCTAATTTAACTTAAAACTCAAGATCTTGGTTATTTATATAATCTTCATTTTATATATATGAGAGTCTCAGGTCACAAGTTTTATTGGGCATCCATTACAACTTATTGATTTTAGTAACACTTTTTGCTAAATAACTATTACTGATTTGCTAAAGAGAATTTAATCATCTTATATTATAAATACTAAATATAAATTTTTTTAAGGTTACATATTAATGAACTCATATTAAAAGATAATAAACCTAAAAGCATCTCAATTTTTATATTAGAATTAGTGAATGTGTATCTTTGGGGTAGATTCATATGTTCATTACACAAGTCTTCCTTCCTTAGTCCCATTGTATAGAAAAAAAAAATCAAAACATCTATTTTTATAATGAGACATTCAAGTCCTTATTGATAAGTGTATCTTTTGGTAAGTTTCTATAATTTATTACTATGGTGATATCTAACAAGCTACATGATTGTTCTAAATTTTTAAAAAATGAAAGTAAAGATGGCATCTATTTCATAGAATATTTAATGATTTCCTGGGTAATGCAAACTGTCTCTGTGTAGTAAACACACAACAATTTTTAACTCTGATATTAATTAATACAAATACCAACTTGTCTTCCTATCAGGCAGGATTGTATACTCACTTCATCAGTCAAAGTGTTATTTACTTTGTTTAATAAAGCACATCTTTAATCCCTACTCGTAACTTTTTTTGAAATTTCAGGTTAATGTGAGGGTACAAACAATCAAGTCACAATATTTGAATTTGTAGGGAGAATCCCTCTTGTAGCTGCCCTATGTCCAAAAGCTGTGCCATGATTCTGGGGGCACCCCAAGATCACCCCAGACCCCCACCTCTCTCTCCTCCTTCCTTTGTGCCCACTCACCCCAACTTGAATTGAAATGAGCTTTTCTCCCATGTGGGGATGAATTAGATCACCCACTGACTTCATATTAATATTGTAGGTACATTGGATATTTGCTTTTTCATTCTTGTGATACTTTACTGAGAAGACTGTGTTTCAGCTCCCTGAATGTTAATACAAAAGATGTGAAGTCACCACCTTTTTATGGCTGAGTAGTATTCCATGCTACACATATACCCCCCATTTGTTAACCCATTCCTGAGTTGATGGGCATGTACAATCCAGCATCTTGGGGACTGTAAATTGAACTGTGATAACCAATCTAGTGCAGATGTCCTTATGATAAAACGGTTTTTTTTCCTCTGGGTAGATTTCTAGGAGTGGGATTGCAGGGTCAAATGGGACATCTAATATGAGCTCTTTGAGGATTCTCCATACTTTTTCAAAGAGACTGTATTAGTCTGTAGTTGTCCTACAAACAGTGTAAAAGTGTTCCCCTCTCTCCACATACTCATAATTTTATTAACCTTAGAATGATTAAATAATTCTTCACTGCTTATAAGTCTTTATCATTTATACCAATAAATTTAGAGAATGTTTTAAGAGGAAAGATACCTAAAATTGGATCGGAGTGTTATTTTACATTTAGCAGCTGTTGAGAATTCTAATTGACTAATTTTCCCAAATTTTGACTCCTATGGAGGCATGTATAGACATCAGAATTAATAGTCTTATTTTTATGTGGCTTTGTGATCCTATTAACTTGCCTAGGATCTTTGGTCTATTTGAATGCTAATGTTGAATAAAGTCTTCTCAATTCTTCAAACAAACATTTTGATATATGACACAGAAAACGAATTGCCAAACCACAATTACAACTGTAAAGTTTCTAGTCGTATTTTAAACTCCACTGTGGTTTCTGTTTAGTATACTTTCTTTGCTACAGGCAGTATTATTAAACTCCAACAACTCTTTCCCTGATGTTACTGTACTTAAGAAAACATCACACAATATGAACTCTGTGATGTAGGAGACACCTGAAAAGAAACACCTTGGCAGTAAGGGAATAGTCCTTCCTTAAAAAGCTCTGGAGCACGTACACCATCGCTTTGCAGTCTCCACACCTGTGGTGTAGACAGCCAAGGGATCACTCTGTAAATGCCACGGAGAAGTTAGTTAAGGCTCCTGCTAAGACTGACTGCTGCACCTTCGAGGAGCTCTGGTACCTGTGGGCGGAGGGGAACAACTGGCTTCTCCCTGATGGGCAGCTTTACCTGACTCAGACTGTGGGCTCCTTGGCACCTCTGGAGAGTCAGACCCTGAGCAGGCTTGCACAGAGGTCCGCATCCTGGCAGTGTCCCGGGCCAGGGTCAGCGACCTAGCCTATCCGCTACGACACTGAGAGATTTTTGATTTTTTGTTTGGTTTTCTTGTTTGCTGTTGTTATTTGCGTGTTTGCATACTCAGAAGTATTTATATTTCCATATGCTGAATTCAATAGTAATTTCACACTAGAATTATAGAAAGCTGGAGAATTTTACAGCAAGTTTTTGATGTCCGTTGTGAATTTATGAAAGGTCTTCACTTTGATTTCTTTATTTAAACTTTATTTATTCAATTTAACCTATTACAAAGAAGAAAAACTATTAATGTCCCTCATTTCATTTTTATACTATTTACTAAAAATCATATTGTATATATTTGTGGGATATGAAGTGCTATTATAATTATTTAATGCAATGGGAAGAAGTTAAACTGAACTAATTAATACATCCATTACTTCAAATACTGTAGAACCGTTGTGAGTTGAGCATCCAAGGGATTGTAACAAAGTGGTCAACATATGCACGTTGTCAGGGTAAGAAACTAGGCCGACAGTCCTAATGCATACAAGTGGGACATTTTTGTCTGTAAAAATTAGGTTAACCTAAGAAGGTGTTCAATGTAGGTAGGTGATTGACTATGCGCTCTACTGTATTTAACATTTTTATTTTTTGGAATGAAAACATTAGAAATTTACTCTCAGTGATATTGAAATGTTCAGAAATCAATTATTACCTGTTTGCTATGCTGTGAAATTGATCTCAATAAATAAACAAACAAACGTATTCTTCCTGTCTGTACTCATTGATTAAAACCTACCTGTTCCCACCCCACCCCTCAATCCTTTTATTACCACCATTCTACTCTGCTTCTCTGGGTTCAATTGTTTCAGATTCTGCACCTAAATAAGAAGATGCAGTATCCTGCTATCTGTGTCTGGCTTATGAACCTCTGTCTGAACCAGGTATAGTGTTTAAATCCATCCACACTGTTGCAAATGACAGAATTTCTTTTTTTAAGACTGAATAGTATTCCATTGTATATATGTACCATATTTTCTTTATTCATTCATTCTTTAATGTACACTTAAGTTGATTCATAAATTAGTTACTATAAATAGGACAAGGTAGTCATAGCAAAAATAACAAGGCTGAAGGCATCACACTATCAGATATCAAACTATAGAATGAAGCAATAGTAATTAAAGCAGCATAATACTGGTGTGGAAGTATGCATTTCCACCAATGAAAGAGAATAGACAGCCTAGAAAAGAACCCTCACACCTAGGTCAATTGATTCTCAATAAAGGTGCTAAGAATATGCAATGAGAAAAGAACAGTCTCTTCAGTGAACAGTGTTAGAATATGCAAGAATGAGATTAAACCTTTACCTCACATCATATACAAAAAAAAAATCAACAAAAATGGCCTAAAAATAGCACATAATGCCTAAAACTGTAAAACTACTAAAAGAAAATATTGGGTGGGGGGAACTACATAATATTGGTCAGGGTAATGATTATTTTAGACTTGACACCCAAAGCAAAGACATCTAAAGCTAAGAAAGACATATGGGATTAGATTAAAACGCTGTCATATTAAAATAAGCACATGTTTAACTACCTGAAGATTTCACATTCTTCCAAGAGTCTGGCAATATGCTTGTGTTCCACTAAATGAGCATAAATCTTTGTCTAGAGTTACTATGTATAATAACTCGGCAGTTAGCATAATAAATACGATACATTTGGTAGTAAGGGCTTGCACATACCATTATAAAAATAGATGTTTTAATCTTTTCTTCTAAACAGTGGGACTAAGGAAGGATGTAATGAACATAAGCATCTACCCCAGAGCAGGGTGGATGACAGATATAGTTAGACTAATTTGGATTGGTTTGGTTAAAGCTGACCTGGGCTATTATAGGAATGAGGCTGATCAAAAACTTGAAGATGGGGCCTTATCAAGACCATGTGGGCAGTTTTGAGAACAAAGTTAATTAAGACTCTGGGAGATGTCCACGAAGCAGCAGACTTATGTATAAACCCAGAACTATGCTTTCCATGGAGCCTGCAGTCACTAGGATGAGCCCAGATTGCTGTGCAAGTCATTAAATAAAGTCTTTTTTGTGTGAAAAACTTCACTTGTTCCCTTCAATTATTTTGAGGACCACCTCAAGCCATTGCATCAATCTAACGTTACACACAATAGTTTGCCAAAACATTAATTATGAAAAATATATATAAAAAGGTCACTTGGACTATTTCTAATGCTCTACTTAGAAAAATATGTCAAGTTCTCAAAAACTCCATGTTCAGAGGTAAATACATTGTTTATGGGGAAAATAATAAAAAAAATTCTGCCAATCATCAATTTTACTTTAGTCCATTTTTGTACTTTGCTGACTGTTGCAAATTTATACTCTTATTTTAAATCATTTGAAGACCAAGATTTAGTGTGAAATAACTCTGATTTATTTTTTCTTCTTTTTGGTTGGTGTATTTTAGTGTCCTATCTAAAAATCTTTATCGTACCACAAGCTAATGTATATTTTCTCCTTTATTTTTTCCTGAAAATTTTGTTTCAGATTTTATACTTAGAACTAAAACACATTTTGCTGTAAAGTATGTGAGTGGTTTGTGCTAAGGAATTTATTTTTTCCTTGTATATTTTTTCTTAAGATTCCCTTCCCACAGATTTGAATGATATTTTGTCAAAATCAGTTGGCCATACATAAAGGGCATAATTCTGTATTCTGTACACATAAAGGAGTCAAATTCTGTGCTCTGTCTTGTATTTCTACATGTTTACTTTCTCCAGCACATTGTAGTGCCACACCAGTTTAACTGACATAGATTTAGTTTGGCTTGAAGTCGCTTAGTATAAACACAAAATTTTGTTTGACTTAGCAAAATTGTATCAGTCAAATGTCAAACTCACTTAACTAACTTATTAAAAAACTCTTATAATTTTATTGAGTGAAATCTATAAACCTAAGGACTAATAACAGTTCAAAAATATTTAGTTTTAAAATTCTTGAAAATGGGCAATCTCTTCATTTATTTGGGTTTTAAGTATTTCAATCAGCAATGTTTTACAGTTTTCACTTTGAATGCCTAGTTCATTAAAAGTGTTCCACAGTATTTGATGTTTTGGTGCTATATCAAATTATATCATTTGGTAAATTTCTTTAAATAAATAAAAATTATAATGTCATATATTTAAAGTAACTATTTAAATAACGATTATGCAGAACTTTTACTTTTGTGACAACCTCCTAACTTAATTAAATCTCATGTAAACCACACGTCATTGCATAAAGTAGATTCTATTGTTATGATGCTCCTTTTCTTTCCCTTCCTCCCTCCCTTCCTTCCTTCCTTCCTTCCTTCTTTCCTTCCTTCCTTTCTTTTTATTTGTTTATTTTTTTTCACACCACCATTGGGAAGAAGAGTTTCTTGGCGAGCTTATTTTATCTACCAGACATAGCTTTACCCAAATTTAGTAATACTTCTGTATTTTTTTTGGTCATGCCAACTAAAAAGGCCTTATTTTCTTTTTCTTCATTTCAGTCACTATAATTGGACTTTCTGTTACTCATAACTGAAGGAATCTTAATATACCCAAGGAGGCAAATTTCTCAAGGACACATAGCTGGCAAATGAGACAGATCTGGAAGCCTCATGTTAAAGGATATTGTTAGAAATGACAGCAAAGAACGTTTAGAGAAGGATCTGACAGACTTCTTTTTAATTCACTGTATCGCATTGCCTTATCTTTTACTTTTTCTATTATAAACATCATCAGATTCTCACTTTTTTGTAAATTAATTAACATAAACATTGTAAAAGTTTATTTTGTATTTCAAAGTACCTGTTCCAATTCAATTTTTCTGCTCCCTGCATACTCCCCAGGTCTTATTTATATCGAGAGGGAAAGAAGTTGGTGGATTACTTGAAATTACAATTTTGATGATTGCTCTTGATTAATCTAATTAAAAGAGAATAAACATAAATGAGAACACATCTGTTTATTATCTATTTTAGGTTACATAAAATAATTAAAATGTCATTTTAAAGATTTTGTTTACAATTTTTTTGCGTGTGATGTGTCTTAAAGTAACTCCAAGGTGAAGTCCAGGCTTCCCCTTGCAGGTCTCACTGTATAACTGGTTTCTCTCCTTCCACGTTCTCATTTCTTCTGCTGCAAACTGCACAATCCTTTTTTGATTTTTTTTTCAATTGGCATTGTAAGATGCATTTTCCCATGTAGCCTCTCCTCAGTGTCAGAATAGGATAGTCTTTCCCTCTTTCTTGTATTTCTGTTTCTCACATTGCTCATAAGCAGAGCATGAGCATGAGATTTCCTCTGTAAGAAAGTTGTGCTTGCACCCTACTGTCCTGATTATCTAACGAGTATAGTGTGTGGCTATTCACACCTGTGACATCCACCAGCCAAAAGAGTACATTTTTCCATTTTTGGTGGGACCTTCCCGTACATCTGCATCATCCACAGTGCTGATCAGCTCTGTCCACTCCTCCCATAAGCTTTGTGTATTCTGAAATAACCGTCACTTTTTCAAATTGAACAGGCTGTTTCTTCCTGGAGCAAGGGATCAATTGTGTCTGAGACCCAAAGAATGTAATCAGCATTCTCACCAACCTCTCGTCATGAAATGAGAATCATATCATTTTCTATCACCTGGTAGGTGCATAATTCATATTCCTGAAGTTTCTGCTTTTTAAGATCATTTGAAAAATCCTTCATAGAAGCCATACTCTTTCTGTTATATATGTTTTCATTTTATGCAATTCCCGATGAAAGTGAGGGATTGTGTAGAATGTAATAAAAAAAATGTATATATATGTTTTCATTTTATGCAATTCCCGATGAAGGTGAGGGATTGTGTAGAACGTAATAAAAAAAATTCGTGTGTATATGTATATATGTATATATATATATTTTATATATATATGTTGGATGTCTTCTGATACTGGACAGGAACAGGAAAATCATTATATTCAACTTTGTGGGGGAAAAGGGAGATATGAAAATATCTTTAAAGAAGTTTAACATATCAATAAATGTTCAAAGAATATAATTTTCCTGTTATTTCCTCTCACAAATAATAATATAGCATAATAGCATTGCTTTCATTAAGTTTAACTTTTATTTATATTTAAATGATATAGAGTATCATCTTATTTAAAATTATTAGTTTTGTGAAGAATCTGTTTTTAATTGCATGGAAATTGAAGCAAAGAATAAATACATTCTCTTTTTATATGTTAATTCCAAAAATACAAAACTGAATTATAATTTAAAATTAACATACCTATATTTATAGTGAGCATAGTCTTTAAATCATACTCCAGTGATTATAGAATTGTATAGTTTCAGTTTCCCAAGTAGTAGCTTGACTAGCACATGTAATTTTCAAAGAAAATCCAACTCCATATAAGAGTAAAATGAGCTAAACAAAATGAACAGATAATAGGTTGTCTACCATTTATTGCTTATAGTAATCCAGATTTAAAATAGTTACATAATTCTAAACATAATGCAGCTCCCACACGCATAACAAATTTAACAATACATATCTCTCTGTAATGAAGGCTTCTTACAAAGAAAAATATGTTTTGACCTACGTGTAATATTAATTAACTATCTAAGCCAAATATATATAATTTTGCCAGTGGCAACTTTTGTTTCTGCATGGAGTGGTAACTTCAATAATATCTGCATTTTTAAAATCTGTGTAAATGGATTGGTCACAGTAAAGGAAATTAAGAGAATGATGAAAACTTTCGTAAACCTGGTACTTGATATTATAAATAAGACAGTGTTGTATAATTGGTATCATAAAAATATTTTCAAGTCTATGAATGTGTGACTGAAAGAATCTATTTCTAAGAAAAAAATGATGGCTTCTATGTGGATTGCCAATTGTGACCTCGGGTACATGAGGTCCTGTATCTTTTGACCCCTGTCTGCTTTCATCATTACCTCTAACATCTCCCCCGGCAAGTCCCCCCTCCCTGTAGATTTCTACCGCCCCCTCCCCACTGAAATTCTGTGAATGTGCTCCTTGTACTTGCAGGGCTTGGCACTGACTGAAATGGTTTTACCTCTGCAACTTCTACTGCAAAATCTTTCCCAATTTAGCTCCAACTTATCCTCTGTCTTGTTGATCTTCTTTTCCCTTGGAAATTTTTTCTCATACCTTACTATCTGTTTTCAAAGTAATTTTTGTTACTTTTGCAAATTTTGTGCTTGATTGGTATTTAAATACCCGGTGGAGACCTCTCGCTTCTCCCACTGATTATTAGCACAATGCTTTACTTATAGCAGTTCCTTTATAAATATTTGCTACTAAAAAATTAATGCAATACAAGCCTTAAATTAATAATTGGTGTAAAAAAATCACACCAATCTTGGTGCCAGAGATCTGGAGTCATTGACAGATGACTGCTTTCCTTTCCTCAGCCTACCTACATCAACCCCTGCTGGCTATAATGCTAAGATGTTTAACATAGTGTCTATTCCACCTGCCCTGCATTTTCTGATGTCTCCTCTCATCCGTTCATTTGCAATTGTTCTTAATTTTTCCAGTCACATTTTCTATGTGTCCCTACAATTCATTCTGCATATTGTTCACATGATTTTTAAATGACAACTGCTTTATATTCTCCTAATTTTCCCTAGTGGGTTCTGATTTTAATTAAAAATTGTTTCAATCATGTGTAAAATATTTCATTATTTTTCATTATCTTGCAACCTAATTTAAATTAGCTAGACCTGTCTTATGCCAATCTTCCATACACAATGTGAGCTTTTTTTGTAACAGACATAAACAAATTTTTTTTTATTAAAACCATTCTTGTATGCTGTTCCATCTGAAACAAATGCCTTTCTTCTTCTCTAACTCCTTCAACACTCCTAAGACACTCCCAAACCAATATGTGTATCTGAGTCCTCACTCAAAATGAGATGATCTGGAGTTAAGTGATATGAAATAGTTTAATAGTTTATGAAAGCCTTATTTATCTCCTTAAACTATCAAGCTCATGGATGCTACAGTACTTGTCTGTATCACTCACCATTTTCTGCCAATATATAACTGTAAAAGTACAAGGTCAGACAATTAAGTTTGTGAACTCATTTTAGAAAAAGAGCTACACAATTGCTGAATAGCGATATTCACTATAGTGTACCACTATGTTTCCCCCCAAAGTACTCCCCTTCGGGGGCTAGGTGCTGATGCCAGCACTTAGTCAACCCTTCAAAGCACTTTTTCTAGGTAGAGTTTACAAACTTACTTGATAGACCTTGTATTGTAGATAACAATTATCTATTTAAAATGTATGTATTATTAACACTAAAATAATATTTGATATAATCCTCCTTGAAAAAATATTTCAGAAGATAGTATTATCTTTTTAACCTGAATTCTTTTCTGCAATTTCTTCATTTAATAACATTAATTTAATCATCATGATAATATAGTGATAAATATGATAGATACATACAGATTCTGGTCCCCATAGACAAGACATATAACCAAAGGTGTTTGTCTTAAAATAGATTATGATAAAACAGCACAAAATGCCTTTCAAACTTTATATTCCATTAATGTATGGCATCATAACCAAACAAATAATTTTACTTTCTTAAAGAAAAAATAGTGGAATCCCAGTGGTTCCAAGACTGGGATTCTAAAAGCCAAAAATGTTCGCAAATTATCTTGGTTTAAAAGGGTGATGATTGAGGTTTTATCAAAGAAAGAGAGACATATACAAAGTCCTTATCTAATCTTTAATCTATTTGCAAATGGAAGTATATATCTCTCTATGTATGGGAAGGATTATATAGCAAATGTCACAAATATAATATGTATTTGAATATGTAGATATAAATATGAATACATATTATATTTGTATACATTATTTTTCAGTGATGCAACATGTTTATCTACTACCAACAAAAAGAGATCAAAGGGATATGCTATTTTTGCCAGAATTTTAATGATTGTTTTTGATTGATCTAAATGAGACAAATGTATAGTTTAGAATATCATTTTACATGTTTTCCTGTATGTATATTTGTGTTTGTGAAACACAGAGAGATATTATTTTAAGTCCAAACTGGGCTGATGATGTAACTCCAAAAGGAATTGTTAAAATTTTATTTGATAAAAAATTTTTTCTTCTACCTGAGAAAAATAAATAATAAAGAATAGTTTTAGTTCTCCTTTTGGTCCATCTAAATTCATAATATGGTCATGAGGAATATTTACAGACATATAAAATACTTAACATATGAAGAAATTGGTAGAAGACATTTACCAGAACATTTTGTAAAGTTAAAATCCATTTTTATTTTTCTTTCATAGTGTCAAATCCTGATTGGTTCACAGTTTAATTTCCTACATTGTTCTGATACCTCTCTAGTTATTAATATGGTTGATAATCCATGTACATCAGGTTTTTCTCATCAATCTTATAAACATGGATGCTGATATTGTTGAGAGGATATGAGACTAAGATGATCATATTTTACCTACCAGTGACAGGAATGTTACAGTTAGAAACTGACAAAATAAACTCTGCTTTCATGCTATTCAGTATAGAAATGTTAGGAGTATTTAAAATATCACTGATGGGAGAATAGAGCAAGATGGCAAACCAGAAGGATCATTCAGCTGAGCTCTATTAGAATGACTAGGGAAAAAGAGAGAACCCAGCCATACTTGTCATGGGAACCTTACCCAGAATCATAGCTCAGGGAACACAGTGAGGTGGTGAGCTAGAGGCAGTTTATAATCTGGAGTGGTGGAAATCCAGTGAATTAGGCAAGTGAATGTGACATCATACTTTCAAGATCTGGAAAAAGTAATCCTTCATTTTGTATGGAACCAGAAGAAATTCTGTCAGCCAAAGCAATTCTTAGTAATAAAAACAAAGCCGACAGTATCATCCTACCAGACTTTCAGCTATACTACAAAGCCATAGTGATCAAAACAGCATGGTATTGCCACAGAAATAGAGACATTGATTTTTGGGAACCTGATTAAAAAAAAAAAAGCCCCCCTGGTCTTTGATAAACCAAACAAGAACATACACTGGGGAAAAGAATCCTTATTCAATAAATGGTGCTGGAAGAACTGGATAACCACATGTAAAAGATTGAAGCTGGTCCCACACCTCTCACCACTTACAAAAGTTGATTCAAGATGGATAAAAGATTTAAATCTAAGGCACAAAGTAGTAACAATCATTGAAGAAAGTATAGGGAAAACACTTGAAGTTATTATCCCAGGGAAAGATTTTATGAAGACTTCCATGGCAATTGCAACAACAACAAAAATAAACAAATGGACTTAATTAAACTAAAAAGCCTCCATATAGCTAAGGAAACAGCAACCAAAGCTAACAGACAACCTTAATAATGGGAAAATATATTTGCTTTTTTTTTTTTTTTTTTTGAGACAGTATATCACTATGTCACCCTCGGAAGAGTGCAGTGGCATCCTAGCTCACAACAACCACAAACTCCTGGGCTTAAGCTTTTGTATTAAGCAATTCTCTTGCCTTAGCCTCCCAGTAACTGGAACTACATGTACCCGCCACAATGCCAGCTATTTTTTGGTTGCAGTTGGCCCCCGCCATGTTCAAACCTGCCAGTCTGGGTGTATGTGGCTGGCACTATAACCACTGTGCTACAGGCACTTAGCTGATATTTGCATATTTTGAAACATACAGAAACTTGATAACTAGGATCTATAGAGAACTCAAATTAATTAACAAAGAAAGACTCAACCATCCCATATATCGTTGGGCAAAAGAGCTGACTAGAACTTTCTCTAAAAAAGACAGATAAATGGCTCACAAACATGAAACAGTGCTCATGAAACAATGTTTCTACCTAATCATCAGAGAAATGAAAATCATAACTAGTCTGAGATATCACCTAACCCCAGTGGGAATGGCCTAGATCCCAGGATCTCAAAGGTGCAGATGCTAGAGTGGATATAGAGAGAAGAGAACACTTTTGGCACTGCTGGTGGGATTGCGAACTAATACAACCTTTTTGGAAGGAAGTATGAAGAATCCACAAAGAACTCAAATTAGACCACCCATTTGATCCTGCAATCCCATTACTAGGCATCTACCCAGAAGTAAAAAAAAAAAAAAAATTCTCTTTATCACAGGACATTGGTACTAGACTATTTCAGCTCAGTTTACCATTGCCAAAATGTGGAAACAGTCTAAATGACCACCAACCCAGGAATGGATTAACAAGCTGTGGTCTATGTATACCATGGAACACTATTCAGCCATTGAAACAGTTGGAGACTTTACATCTTTTGTATTAACCTGGATGGAAGTGAAATGCATGTTTCTTAGTAAAGCATCACAAGAATGGAGAAGCAAAAATCCTATGTACCCAATTTCAGTATGAAGATAATTAATGATCTAGTACACAGTGGGGGTGGGTGGGGGATGATGAGAGCAGAGACAGGAAAGGGGGGGATCATGGTGGGTGTGTGACACACCTTTTGGGGGTGGGACACAATTATAAGAGGGCTGTACCTAACAAATGCAATCACTGTGACCTGTTTGTTTGTACCCTAAATGAATACCCTACAATAAAAATGAACAAAATAAATAAAATAAAATGTATAAACTTTATTCCACTCAGAAAAAAAAAGAGTTGGTGCAAAAGATAAATAAAAACCATAGGAAACTGTCATCAATGTAGCATATAGTCATTCATTTATATCAATAACCTTTTTAAATGAGGATAAAGTAAATAGACCAAATAAAAGAAGAGGTTGTCAGAATATATATATATTCTGCAGTTGTATTGTCTCTAAGACCTCCACTTTAAATATAATGTCCTAGGTAGACTAAAAGTGATAAAGAAATATATACCATACTCATGCTAATGAAAAGAAGTTAAGAGCACATATTTTAATTTTAGGTAAAGGTGACTTCATAAAAAAGGAAAATTATCAGGGTCAGAGAGCTGTTCCATACAGATAAATATATTAAATCTCAAAAAAAAAAAAAAAATTCCAAACTTGCATGTACCTAACAAGGGAGGATCATAAAGTTTAACATAAAGACCAATGGATCTAAGAGGCAAAATAGAGAAAGTTCCTATGATAGTTAGAGACTTCAACACTCTTTTTTTCAGTAATTAACAAATCAAGCTGGAATAAAATCAGTAACAAATATAGTTTATCCAAATATCAGTCAATGAACTTGATCTACTGGGCATGAAAGGAATAAAATGAATACTACAAGCAACAACCAGTAAAATGAACATTCTTCTTGAGGTCACATAGAGCATTGACCAAATTAAACTATGTTATAATACATAAAATAACATAAAATAATAATAAATGATAAAGAATAGAGATTATACGAGGTAAATTTTCAGATCTCATTAAACTAGGAAGCAACACAAGAAAGAAAGCTATAAAATCATCAAATATCTGAGGCTTCTAAATAACACCTTGGTCATAGAAAAAGCCCAAGAGGAATTAAAAAAAATATTTTACTCATAAAATTTAATCTGAACATTCAAATTTGTGGAATACAAGGACAGTGTTTCTGAGAATTTAATTTATTGCATTAAGTGCATGATGAAATAAAGGAAGAAATTTCTAAAATCGATAAATTAGGTCTTTACCTTGGGAAACTATACAAAAAAGGAAAAACTAAGTGTAAAGTGAGCAGAAAAATAAGAAATAAATATTAGAGCAAAAGCAATGAAATTAAAGCCAGAAAGCAGTAGATAAAAATCAAGGCTTAGTCTTTAAAAATACCAATAAAACTGACAAAACTCTTTGAAAGTTAACCAAGAAAAAAAGGAAGGAGGAAATTGCCAAAATCAAAAATGAAAGAAGAGTTGTGACTAATAATTTCTTTTTTGTTGTTGTTTTTGTTTTGAGACAGTGTCTCACTATGTTTCCTTCAGTAGACTGCCCTGGTATAACAGCACACAGCAACCTCAAACTCTTGGGCTTAAGTGAATCTCTAGCCTCAGCCTCCCTATTAGCTGGGACTACAGGTGCCCCGTGCCAATGCCAAGCTTTTGTTGTTGTTGTTATCGTTGTGGTTGCCATTGTTTTTTAGCAGGCCGGGGCTGGGTTCAAATCCACCAGCCCTGGTATGTATAGCCAGTGCCCTAACCACTGAGCAACAGGTGCTGAGCCGTGGTAATAATTTCACAATCATTAAAAACATACTACTCTATTTAGACAAATTTGGTAGCTGAGGTGAATTGAGCCAATTAGAGCAAGTGCGGACTAAATGACAAAAGCAAAATGGGACAGATTAAGATGAGAAAAATGAGATTCTGGTGAATGTCTGATTAGTAAAATATCAAAGTCAATAAAATTCAAATTCTAGAAAAATCATAGAAAAATACTAAGATAACAGAATCATGTACAAGAGGGATAGAGAATCAGAGAGAGCGCTATCCACCAGACTAGAAAGCTAATTTGGGGTGAAAACAAGAATCAAGACTAATTTGTTGCCTGTATTTTAATCAGCTTGTGGCATTATTATTTGTGGTAGAGTCTAGAATTTGTAATAATAGTAGATCAAAACAGATTTTGTAAGACATGAAACCATGAAGATTATAAAAGAAAATTTTGGAAAAATACTTCTAGATATAAGCAAAGAATTTATGACTTGGACCCCAAGGCAAATACAGCAATAAAGAAAATAAATATATGTGACTTGACTAACTTAAAAAGCTGCTTCACAGAAAAAGAAATAATCAACAGAATACATGGCCAACCTACAGAATGGGAGCAAATATTTACAAATTATACATCTGATAATAGGTTAATATCCAAAATCTACAAAGAACTCAAACAAATCAGCAAGTAAAAACCAAATAGTCCCATTAAAAGCTGAGAAAAAAGACAAGAACAGAAGTTTTTCAAAAGAAGATAGACAAATGGCCAACAATAACTGTAGTAACAAATGTTCAACATCACTAATCATCTGGAAAATGCAAGTTAAAGCCTCAATATCACCATACCTGTCAAAATAGCCACTTTGTTTTGTTGTTGAGATGGAGTCTCAAGATGTTGTCCTGGACTATGGCATCACAGCTCACTGGAACCTCCAACTCTTGGGCTCAAATGATCCTCTTGCCCTAGTTGTTATATTTTTTAGTAGAGACAGGGTCTCATTCTTGCTCATGCTGGTCTTGAACTCGTGAGCTCTAGCAATCCACCTGGGTTAGCTTCCTACAGTGCTCAGATTACTGGCCTGAGCCACTATGCTTGGCCAGAACATCCATTATTAAATAGTTGAAAACTATAGATACTGATGTAGATGCAGAAAGAAAGGAAGACTATTTATACACTGTTGGTGGGACAGCAAATTAGTACAACTTCTATGGAAAACATAAGATATTTCTCAATGAAATAAATTTTGATTTACTAATTGACCCAGCAACTTCACTACTTACTATCCACCTGTCTTCATACAACAACTAAGAAAATTCCATGAAGGCTGTGTTAAACAGTTTGATGAAAACACTTTGGATTGTATGTGAAACAAGCACGTTGTACCCCTTGATTGCACTAATGTATGCAGCTATGATTTAATAAAAAAAGAAAAGAAACTCATTTTTTTCAAAAAGACACCTGCAGTCAAATATTTATCGTACACAGCACAATTCACAAATGCAAATGCAAACATTTGGAATCTACATGTTAATCAATTCACCAATGCATAAAGAAAATCATTTACTTATTAGCTATAAAAAATAATGCAATAATGTCTTTTGTGGCAAACATGGATGGAACTGGAAACCATTATCCTAAGTGAAGTATCTCAGGAAAGGAAAATCAAACACTATATGTACTCTCTAAAAATAGGGAGCTAATCAATAGGAACACTAAGTGCAGCACATGTAAAGGATATTTTTAATCAAAAAGAGGGCAGAGGGTTGTCTTTTTGTTTTACTTGTTGTGTCCTTATCTAATTCATACTTATAACAGAAAAACTGAAATTAATTCAAGGTGGGGGCAGAGGAATCAGGGAGCAGGGAATGGGGAGGAGGAAGGGGGGTGAGAGTTACGGTGCATGGCACATCTTTAGAGGGTGGGACAAAATTATAAGACGGACTTTACCTAACAGATGCAATCAGTGTAACCTAATTCTGTACCCTCAATGAATCCCAAACAATAAAAAAGTCAGGGTGAGCTGGGGAAGGGTAAAAACTTACCTACGACGTACAACAAACACGTGGTGATGGGCATACCAAAAGCTCTCACTTAAGCCTTGTGAAAGGTTTCCATCCCTTAATATTTTGGAATTAAAAAAAAAGTTCAGTTTACAGAGAATTTCAGTGATCGCATAGAGCAACTGATGAAGTATTCTTTGAATAGGACTATAAATTTTGAAACATTCCAAAAGGGAAAACAAATGAAGAAATGCTCATAATCAGGCTATTACTACCTTAAAATTTGAGAGCAGGTAACAAGTCTACATGGAATTAAAAGGAGTGAAGTAGAGTCATTATCTTAGTCAAAATATTATAAGAGGCAAGTTACCAAAACAAACTTTCAGACACTTGGGCATAATTACATGTCCACTCTAGTCCACAAAACCCAAACCAGGGACTAACAAATTGCCTAGTGGTAAGTAACATACAGTGATAAATGAAATTTTCTTATATTTCTCCTTGGCCTATGTAAAAATATATTCTGGAGACTAAGTGAACCTCAAGAATACTCTTAAATAACTGCACCTGTGTGAAATAAATATAATGTTGAAACCAGAAAACATTTTGAAAATGAAAATAATAATGCATTTTTTCACATTTTTTTTTTTACTGGGCCCTGCTCTCTAATGATTTTTAAGTATAAAATGATGTAGTCTGGATTGAAACCTTTACAACAAATTCCCAACCGAAATAAGTAAAGGTGCTATCATTATATGGTCCTTTACTAGAAAGTACTTCATCTTTTTTGGAAAATAAAGTAATACCTGGCATTAGACATATAAATTATATTCTACTTCTGTGTAATGTTTCATATTCTCATTTTATCTTTTTCACAATCCTAACTCTACAAATTTAGACACTGTAAGTCACATGATCACTAATAAATAAACAAAAAAGTAGATTGTATGACAATAAATTAAAAATGGAATGAAACATCACCAAATGAGGTTACCATTGAATGTATTCTAATAAAATCCCATTAGATGGCCACTTTTTCAACATAGTCCAAGAAGCAACAATGAAAAATTTATCACTTTTTTGTTTTCAAATACATTCCTATAGCATTCCTTTTCATTATTATCTATATTTCTTTCCATCCTGAGAGGTAAAAAGTATTCATCCACAGTCATAGATAAATGATGGTGCTGGCAAAATTAACATAAAAGTGTAGTGGTGCAAACGTGAATTAAAATTAGATATTTAGGATTCATTCATTCATTAAACAAATAAATGCTGGGTATGAGTGACTGTGGATTGATTGCATTTGAGGGTCTCTCTTATTCACCTTTTTGTTTGTATTAACAACATGTAACACAATGCCAGGCAGCTATCTGGTTCTGTCTAAAAAGTATGGGCCGAATGGCTGTGCCAAGGGTTTTGCTATGTCCTCTTTCTCCTCCTTCTCACAAAACCCATTGTATTTCATTTCAATGCAGATCATGTATCTAAAAGTGACTGTTAATCCAATACTGGAATTTGATAAATATGTTAGAAATAACGTTTTTAAAATATTGAAAACCTAGAATTTATCTTTTTATTGGAATTCAGATGTCAATTAGGATTTACACTTTGAAATATTTTTTATGTGATTATTTGAGGATATCAAAGGTTTGTACTTCACAGCAAGCACAATATGCGTATTTTCAAAAATATTGTTATATTGAACTTTAATAAATCATCTGTTTACAATATATCCATATTAAACAGAGATAATGAACAAAATAGACATATAATTATGTTGCTATATTCCTTAATTTAAGTAGGAGAAGCTTTTCATTAGAATTCACCCAAACCTTTACCTTCATCTAAGGGCCAAGCATAAATTATAACATTTTATACTTGGCCCTTCAATTATTTATAAGTGGTGTTGTTATTCCAGATTCATTGAGGACATTGTAAGGCAGCATGAAACCACTGGAGATTTTGAAAATATTTGTCTTTTGTTACTATTGATTTGGAAACCCCTGAAATTCAAAGGCAGTTGCCAGTAAGCAGCTCCAAGGGAGGCCCTCTGGGAAGCAAAAGGAGAAGAGAGATTTTTTCTATTTCTACATTCTCAATCTACATGTTACTGTACCTTTCAAAGCGGGAATGTTCTTTAAAAACATTTGTCAATAGATTAAAAACATTGTGTCTGTCTATTCTTAAACAGTACTGTTTCCTAAATGTGAGGACCTATTCCTTGGTACTTCTAAAATCCTATCTCCTTTTCACTCTTCTGTGGAAGCTTCCAGATTTGTTTAGATCTTATTCATTTAATTAATTTGCATGCTCAATACCCCTTTCTTGTTGAACTTTGTTTCATTTGCACAACTAAAATTTCTTTGTCCTATTCTACTTCTTCTTCCTCAGACCTCCTCCTTACCTTGTCCCTCAACTCCAACCTCACTTTCAGATCTCATTTGTTTTCAAAACTAACCATTCCATTTAACTCTGATGGACATTCCAGTGATCTTTCAATGAGAGGTTCATGGAGAAGTTACCCATTTTAAAGAGTTCTACAAACCAAGAGTTAATCCATCCAGCTTTTTCCCTGGACATCAGTAGCTAAAAACTATTTATTTGTCTGATAGAAATATGTTGTGTAAGGCAGAGTAGAGTTAAAGCTATGGCACTTTATTTCTACAATTTACTTTTCCAATTTAACTTCTAACTCTCAGCCCCTTCTCTACCTAGTGCAGGCAAGTTAATATAATTCACTCATTTTCTCCTGTCTGTTCTAATAAATGCTTTCAGTGATCTAGACTTATTAAATCAATGACAGTCATATTCAAACTTTTTTTAGAATTTTTTTCTCCAATACTTAATAGTTAATTCTTTGGAAATTTAAAAAGTTTTGTCTACTAGAGAAAATTTTGTTAGCCCTGTCATTTCTGGACTAAAATGTTGTGACCCTATGGCCCTGGTCTTGGTCACCATAGGAAGGAACCAAGTGTGACGCGGATTAGAAGTACAAGCTTTAGGGAAGCGGGCTAACTTTAATTGCAAGGTAGCCCCAAGCCCCCTACACAACGGCTATTTATTAAGGTTATACACAACAGGTGTGGAGAGTTCAGGTAATTACATATAGGATTGCCACATGCTCTTTCCTCGTGTGTTCTTTCCCACAACCCCCATGAAGAACTACTAAGCATCACTGTTTAACACATGCTTACTAGTGAGTGACCGACCTTATCTCATTCCGGAACACTGAGTTACTTGGGGGACTGCCCTCAAGTCACAAAACATCTCTTGGCAGGAGACTGCCCTGTTCTCAGTATTTCCTTTTAATGTGATAATCAGTAACTGTCCTTTGCAAGCATGATGTCCATTCCTCTACACTAAAATATCTCTCCCCCTTTTTAAAACTTATGCTTTGAATTCTCAGCTTGAATTCAATAGCTATTATTGCTATCGATTTGTTGCATTGATTTTAAAACCTGAGACTTTGCTGAATTTATAGATTTTAGGAGTCTTTTGCCAGAATCTTTGAGATTTTGAAGGATATAATGATTTCCTTGATTTCTTTCTCTTGTCTGATTGCTGTGGCTAGTAATTCCAGCACTATGTTGAACAGAAGGGTGATGGTGGTCAACCTTGTCTCCGTCCAGACCTCAGCAGAAATGCTTTCAATTTTTCCCTATTTGATATGATGTTGGTGGTAGGTGTGTCATATATGGCATATTATGGCATCATCATAATATTCTAAGATTTAAAAAAGAGACAAAAAATAAAAATAAAACCTCATTCCCCTGGTGAGCAACTGATATTAACATGCCATAAAATCTTGATTATTCACATGGAGATTATTACTTAAAAATAAAAATAAAATTATGCCTATTATCATTTTTTATTTTATTTTATTTTATTTTATTTTATTTTATTTTATTTTATTTTATTTTATTTTATTTTATTTTATTTTATTTTATTTTATTTTATTTT
>CAUYON010176605.1:0-13683 GCA_963573935.1 Arctocebus calabarensis
CTTACCCTAGAGAATCTGTTACTCTGGATTGAAATCTGAGCTGTGAAGGAATACCAGAGTTAAGTTGCCGCACCCCCCACAAGCAACAATTGAAAAAGCCAAATCAAACCTTCCCACTACCACACACCCAGGGTACCACTTTGGAAAGTCCTCGAGTTATTAGCCCAGTTGAAGAGCTCCTAATCAATTGTCCTAGCCAGCACCGGTCTTAAATGGAAGAGTTAAAAAAGTCTCTGGCATGTGAAGCCCGCACTCTGTACCCCATGATTGAACTAATGTACACAGCTATGATTCAAAAAAAAAAAAGTCTCTGGCATCTAGATAGCAGGGATCCACTACAAGCTCTTGTATAATTCACTTCGATGCTCTGTGAGCTCAGGAGGGCAACCCCCCAGCAAGTAAATTAGTTTGAAAAGGTTGATGCCTCCTTCCCAACCTTGGCCCTCTGTCACACCCAGTCGGTGGTAACAGTTGTGATCCAGTTTCCTCCAATGAGCAGATGCTCCAGAGGTTTGCACCTGCCTGGGTCCCAGTGAGGTCTGTGGCTCCACAACCACTCTGCTACTCCCTGTCACTGTTTAGTAGGGGGAGGTGAGGCCTGACAACCTGGGTACTTAACAGGGGCTGGGGCGATTCACTCAGTTCCAGCCCTGTCCCTGATTGGTGTTGCTGCTGGAGCAGAACAAGTTTGCAGAATTTATTTCTGTCAAGGCTATTTTCCCTGGTCAGAATCAGGCTACAAATGGTTTTACTGAGTCTGTGAGTTCCAGTCCTTTGTCTCAGCTTTCATCCCCTGAGGGCCAGTTTAAGCAAAGCAGCCCCTCTGTGAGTATTCTAATCCCTGCTTTGTGTCCCAGCTGGTACCACCACAGGCAATTCCTTCAAGTGCCTTGGTTGCCGGTCCACTCTGCCGGCACAAGCCACAGCTTCCCCTGGCCTCCCTGAAGACTGGGAGTGTCTCCTCAAAACATCCCCAGGGGTGCAGCTCTCCAGCTATTGTTCCTGGAGCTGGTTGCTGTTTTGTTTCTCAGGAGACCTTCCCACCACCAGGCAGGTCTCCTCACGGCTCTCTCCCCCTTCACCACTGCGAGCCAGAAAACCAGCACGGTTCAGCAAGTTTTAGCAAGTTTCCGCCCATCCACACCCCTTGTGAAAATCTCCAAGAATCTGGACTCTGTGGGGAACAGGCCTCCAGACCTCAGGGTGAGAGTGGAGGGGAACACCAGGAACACCAACTTGCAGGTCAAGAGTATGTACAGTTTTATGCCTGGCTGGAGAGTGCCATTGCACCCTAGTAGGGGAAGGAGGTCTGGTTTTGTAGAGGGTCTCTCCCGTGGGGTAGAGTGGGAGGACATCCAAACTCTGCTCGCTTGTTTGTATGCAGGTATGGAATATACTGTGAACCTCTCTCATGGGGGAGGGGACTCCCGTCCGCTTGGTGATGTGCTCTGTACCTTTTTGTTTGTGTCCTCGGGGTCTCAGTTTGCCCTAGCAGGGTTGATGTGTGCTCTTTGACCTTTTCTTTTGACTCAGAACCAAACCATCGGCTTTCTTGCTGAGTTTCTGTCCTTTAACTCTCCTTCTGGACAGGAACCTCTGAGGAAAGCTGGCTACAGATTGCCATCTTGGCTCCTCCCCCTGACTATTTTATTTTTGTTATTAGTCTCTTACTAAGATGAGTCAACTTTTTATTCTTAGAACTTGATCTTTGTTCTTTCTGATATAAAAGCAAACTTTGTGTTCATCTTCCCATCACATCTGGGCTCAGGTGCCTCAGCTCACTAGGGCTTCCTCATCTGTTCCTCTGGACTTTTCCATGCAAGGTGAATATATGCAACACTCAGCAAATACCCCATCTTTGTTCCTGTGCCCCATCGAGGAGCAGGAGGGCAAGTGTCAGAGACATTGCTTCCTAGCCCCAGGAAGCATCTAATGACCCGACAGCATCCTCGCCCCCTCCCCTGGCCCCACGCGGTCTCATAGTGTCCCTTTTTATCCTTTGCTCAGTAACCTAATTTGGAGAACTACGGATTGCATTACATGTGGCAGGTGTTTGTGCAGATAGGACAAATGGTGATTTGTAATCTTCCTTCACTCAAATGCTATTGAAATATACATGCCAACACTCACATGCTTCCTATGCCTAAGGATGCACTCTTTAGTATTACGTAGTATCTGCTTCACCACTTGCAGTTCCAGGTTAAATAGCACCCTCCCAAAGTTCATGTCCGTTTCAAAATGTGATCTTATTTGGAAAAAAGAATGTTTATAGATGCAATAAGTTAAGTGAAAACCAGGTCACACTGGATTAAGAAAGACCTGGTGAGTACCTTGTAAGAAGACAGGACACACAGAAACAGAGGCGTCAGGGGAAGAAGACCATGTGACAACCAAGGCAGAGACTGGAATGATGAGACTGCAGGAGAAGGAGTATCCAGATCGTAAGTAACCACCAGAAAGTGCAGTCAATCTCTTTGCTAGAGAGAAGGAAAAAATGATTCTTCCCTAGAATCTTCAAAGGGAGGACGCTGCTGACATTTTGCACTTTTAATCTTCAGAACTGTGGCTGAATAAATTGATGCTTTAAGTCAGTTTGTGGCAATTTGTTGCAGCAGCTCTAGGAAAGAAATGCTCCTACCTTAGGACAGGATTTGCTAGACACCTATAGCCAGGTTCATAGTCTTCTTAGTATTCTACAAGTGATAAATAAATTAATCAATTAATTAATGAAATCATGTTTATGACAATTTAATCTATACTAGATAGATCTTGAAATCAAAAGATTCAGAAAGAAAGAAAGTAAATCCTCTCAAATTATTTTTCAGCATATTCTGAGGTCAAAGATGAAAAAAACTTTCTAAGGGGAATAATCAAGCTCTCTAGAGAACGTCGTTCCTCAAGAGACCTAAGCCATGTACAATTCCATTTCCTCTGATACACATGACAGGTGAGATATGCTTAAGACAGACATAATGAAGATTACAATGGAGAAAGATGTTTTAACAAAGCACAAAAGCAAACTTTATGAGAACTTGTCGAGAAGATTAAGCACACATATGCAACTTCTGGAGAAGGATGATAGAAAGACTTAGATTCAAATAACCACTCTCCCCCAGGAGAGAAAAAAGAAAGAAAGAATACACCATCAGTGGTGGAACAAGTAAAGAGAACAAAACTCAGGCAGTCCTTTAAAAGCTTAATCCTTTGAAAGAAAATGAGCTCCCAGAACTAGCATAGGGATAACTTTTCCCAACTCCTAGGAAAGAAAACAGTATAGAGAAAGAAAGGGAAACAAATTGAGGAATCCCTGATTGATACCCCAAACTGGGAACAAACTCAACTCAATGTTATGGGAATTGTGGGAGTGTAAAACATGGACTATTCTTCTAGACACTCTCTGCAACTGCCACAGATTAAAGAGGAAGTTCTATGAATAGAAGCCAGAAGGACCACCCACCAAATTGGCCCAATATGCACTGCCCTGAAGTAGAAAAGCAATTTGGACACAAAGGCACTCTTAATAGAGTAGAAATGACCCCTGAAATTCCTTTTAATAAATCAATGGAAAAAAAAAGCAGAAATGTAATTGAATATATAGTAGGTAAGTGTTCATTCAAGCAACCTAACCTTCATGGGTCAGTGTTCCATCTAGCAACTAACCCTCCAACATTATTACAGTGATTATAGACAGGAAAGCATTAAAACATCTGTAGCATGCCTCACGCTCACATGGAAAGGTGAGGTTCCAAGGGGGGGATAAGATAAAAGCAGAAGAGAACAAAATAGAACCCACCTGGACTGAGTAGGAGCACTGAGAAGGCCTGCAGAGGACCATCCCCTTTTAAATATAGAAAGCCTGGAAAAAACGGCTCATTGACATTATGAAAATTCTAACACAGAGAAAAATAGGGGAAAAAGGAACATACAATACTAAAAAACAGGAAAAAATATGTTCTAGAATAAGGCACACTCCAAGAAACTACAGAAACTTTTAGACTTTGCATTATGACAGAAAACAAGGAAAAGAATCTATGAAATAAGAGAGAAGGGAAGAGATAAAATAATAAAATAAACATTTTAAAGGAGGGTAATGAAAAAAGCAAAATATCATTTATAGCCAAGAAATGATAAACAAAACTGAAACAGGAAAGAATAAAATGTACACAAAAGCAACAAAGTAATCCTTGCAATGTTCAGAACAGTTTTTAGAAAATTATACCAAATACTGAGGAAGAAGAGATAGGAAAGTAACTAAAACAAAAATGGTAGTGGGGGAGGGGACAAACATTGGCAGTTCAACAAACAGATATATGGTACATGAAACACAGTAAACGAATTGGAAAAGTTATTAAAAGGTATTACAGAAGAAAACTTCCCCCAAATGAAGGCATACGCAAATTTAAAAATCAAAAGGATTTACTATATTAAAATACAAATATAGAACCACAAAAGCTATGACTATATATGAGAGGTGTGTATATTTTGAAGGTTAAGAAACATGAAAAGTTTTCTCTGCATATCCATGAAGGCAAAATAAACAAATAAAAAGTGACAACCTATAAGCAGCCAGAATATATTATTGCTAAATCATTAAGGAAGACTTCATCACCTCTCTCTTTAAATCCATGGAGTGGATTTGTTGTTTGTTTTTATTTTTATCTCAATCTGACTTAGATTGTAATCATAAAGTGATCTACAAAGTACGACCTGATCTTGCTCTCAGCATTCTGACATTGTCCTTCTTTTCTTCATTTCACTCACTCAGCTCCAGGGAACTGGCCTCCTTGCTATTCCTCAAAGACCTCAGATGTGCTGTCACATGAAGGCCTGTACACTCGCTGATCCCTACCTGGAATGCTCCTGCCCCCAATACCTCCAAGCCTTGCTCACCCATATCCTTCAAATGTCATGTTTGTGTGAAATGGTTCCTGACTTCCCCATTTAAAGTTAGCCCTCACTTTGGCATTTCATATCTCTTTTTTTGTTTTATTTATATTTACTTATTAAATATACAGTATAGATAATTATTTACTTAATCTTGTTGTTTTTTGGTGACAGCCTGCCACCCAGAATTTAAGCTCTGGGATAGCAGGGATATTTCTGTGTGTGTTGCTTATTTCTATACTCTGCATCTAGAATAGTGCCTGTCACGTAGTATAAACTTAATAAATGTTTTTTGTATGATGAAGTGTAGGAGTACCTATCTCCAAATGCTCCATAAAAATTTTTGATTCCAGAAAATAATAGAAATTAAGAGGAAATGTGTGACCTACTAATTTTATCCTCAGCCCATTCATATATAAAAGTAATGAAAAGGTATTGTTAGATGTGAATTATCCCAGAAAATATAGCACCCACAACCATATTTTAAAAACTTTGCTGATACAAAATTGATCCAACTCAGAGGTAGTTCAAAAAGTTTAGGAATGTGGAAGTTGCTTTATGAACAAAACTAAGAGGGTAAACATTAATTCCCTTTTAATTTTAGCTAAGGCAAGAAAGAAATATTAAAGAGGTTTTAATTATAGTTATAAAAATGAGTACAAATATTATAAACATTTAAGAAAAACTATACAATAGAAAAAGCAATAAGTACAATGAACTTGGCAAGTAGTCCTAGAACATGGTAGCAAAAGTCATAAGGAAGGGACAAAGAGCAGTGCAAGTAAAATTGTGCTGTGTTCCTAATTTTTCACACTGAACAACTGAATTTTATTGCCAAAATCCTCTTATACACCATTGGTAGTAAAACAAAAAAAAAATTAGTTAATCCCATGGGAAGGCAACTTAGCAGTACCCATAAACTTTTAAAATATGTATGAAAGTAGATCGTACAAATGATCCTAGTTTTTCACACTTATGTTATACTCTCCCACACATATTCTGGACACATAGCTTGCTTTGGCCAGTGGAGTAGTAGCTAACTTATCACAAGAGCCTTGAAGAAATGTTTACATTTTCCCACTTTCTCTCAATGACCTCTGTCTCAGCATAAGACCATCCCCAAGCTGGGCTTCTAGGAGAGAGGCTGATGCGTTCTACCAGCTGACAGTCAGTCAAGCAATAGATGCATAGGGGAGCCCAGCAATCTCAGCAGTAATCCACAGGTAACCCACAGTTTACAGCAGGCACATGACTCAATGCACCAACCCCAAGCAAGAAGAATCACTAAGCCAATATGTCATCTTATGAATAATAAGTGACTGTCTTCAGGTATTGAAAAGGGAAGAGAAATGAATAGAACCTTCTCTAAAGAAGACAGACGAATAGCTAACAAACATGAAGAAATGCTCATCATCCCTAATTATTAGAGAAATGCAAACTAAAACCACCCTGAGATATCATCTAACCCCAGCAAGAATCATCTAACCCCATATCACAAAATCTCCAAACTGCAGATGCTGGCACAGATGTGGAGCGAAAGGAACACTTCTACACTGGGGGGACTACAAACTAATACAACCTTTTTGGAAGGAAGTATGGAGAAAGCTCGAAGAACTCAACCTAGACTTCCTGTTTGATCCTGCAATCCCATTACTGGGCATCTATCCAGAAGGAAAGAAAACTTTTTATTATAAAGACACTTGTACTAGACTGTTTATCGCAGCCCAATTTACAATTGCTAAGATGTGGAAACAACCTAAATGCCCCTCAACCCAGGAATGGATTGGCAAGCTGTGGTATATGTATACCATGGAATACTATTCAGCCATTTAAAACAATGGAGATTTTGCATTGTTTGTATTAACCTGGATGGAGGTGGAACACATTATTCTTAGTGAAGCATCACAAGAATGGAGAGTATGCATCCTATGTATTCAACTTTGGTATGAGGACAATTAATGACAATTGATGACCTGGTGAGGGGTGGGGGAAGGGGAGAGCCAACAGAGAAGGAAGGAGGGACAGGGTAGGGGAAAGAAAAAGAAAAAAAAAAAGCAAAGAAAATAGTGACTAATTCTCACATAAATTGGATTTGATTTTGACCAAAGTACATTATTTGAACAATCATTTTAATTCAACTCGTTAATATATTGTTTAGGATATTGCATCCTCATTTATAAGTGAAATATGTTTGTAATTTCCCTTTATGATAATATATTTTTAAATATCAGGTATGTCTAGATGAAGTAGAATGAATTTGAAGTATTTCCTCTTTTTCTATTATCTGTAAGATTTGGCATTATCTGTTTTTTTAAAATTATCTTCAATTTTCATTTATATATATTAGTTGTCTATTTTTTGAGACTTTGGGGAAAAAATTAAAAAGTAAAAAGAACTGGTTTATGAAATGACCCTTTGAAAAGCATTCTTCCTCTAGGAATTTATATTCAAGCATGCTTACCTTCTTTACGAAGAGTTGTAACAATTCTTTTTCTTATTGCCAACAATGCTTCAAGAATATTTATTATAGAGCTTGTAGCATTTCCGCTCACAAGAATATTTTATTGTAGCATTGTTGGCAATAAGAAAGTAATTGGAAACCACAAAAATGATCATCAATGAGGGATGCATTAAAAATCTTTTAAGCTGAAAGAAAAGTGTGTGTCAATTAAAAGTCATGAATTTGATTTACATATTTTACATTACCACAACTTGTATTTCTAAGTGACAAAAAGAGCTGCAAAGTAATAGACAGATCTTCATATTTTATAAACACATATGTTCACACATGAAAAAATGTTTGCACATATACACAAACTGTAAACAGTATTACTTCCAGGCAGTAAGAAAAGATATGGTAATGAGAATGATTTTCATATTTTCTTTTATATACTTAGGTACATTTTAAATTTACAATTATATGTGGTGCCTTTGTTTTTTTTAAAAAAGGAAGACCTCTTTAATAAAGAAAGAATTTTCTGTGGAATCATAAATCACTCGATGTATACCCGATGTTTATGAGGTCCCATAAACATAATGGATGGTGGGAACACATCCAGTGACATTCTTGCATTTGCATACTACTTGCCGCAATGTGAACTCATTTCTCTGACTTTGTCAGGTCAGAAGAAATACCATCATAATCTCTATAAAATTGGGTTTGTTAACTGCATCAATATGGTTCATGATTCACAGAAAACGTATTAATTTTCATACCTCTGTTAACACAAATCATTACTGGTTACTGTATATTCACACATACTTAGAAGAAGAAATTGCTTACATGTGTTTTCATTTTTTTATCATTCACTAGCAGCAGATGAACCAAAATCTCCTGAAAGAAGGGCAGGGAAAGTGAGAGGGAACTTATTCCTTCTCTTGTTGATGGAATCTTGTGGTAGATCAGGGCTCCTGGCCAAGAAGGTAAGTCAGTCAGCCAGTAGTTCTTATAGATGGACTAAGAGAAACTCAGAAGTGCTTTGCATTACGTGCTGTAGGAAGAAAGAAAAAAATCTGAGCCAGAAAAGGGTCTTTGACCTTGGGAATGGCACTTGGCAATTACATTGCTTCTTAGTTATAGCCTGTGCTGCCCTGGGTTGACTTCACAGTGCACCCAAGATTTCCATAAGATTTTCACTTACTATAAGGTATTTTTCTCTTTGGGGTAATATACATTCTGATTGGAGGAGTTAAGCCAGGGGAAGTGTCTGAACACTGTGATTACGCATGCGTCAATTCAGAGCTCCTTGCTGCTAGCTCAAATGCTCCACCAATATCCCAGGGAAGAAGCAGGAAAGGGGAGGGGAATTAGCCTGTGTAATTAATACCTCCCCTGCAATACAAAGTACTGCAACCTCCGCACAGTGTGTATCTGTGACTGAAGGAGCAATCACAGATAAAATCTGAGATACCACAGAGCTTTTGGGCTTGGTATCCAAAACAAATAGGAACTTTTAATTAAATATTGTTTTTCTTCGTACTCCCAAATGAATACTTACAACAGCCAAACTGTCAGCCGGAAAGTTGTTTCTCACATTTATATTCTGAAGTGCATCAGGCAGTGATGTGTGTAGGTGTGAGTCTTGATGAGTTCAGCTAGTGAGCCATTCTCACTGTGACGGCAGTGGTCCCAACAGGAGAAGAGGCATCACTACGCCTCACATTCACATTCACCACCACCTTTTACAGAGATGTATTTGGCCCTCAGTTATTAAGTGAGTTCTTCAACAAGGGCTTGAAATAGCCTAGAGTCTGAGTAAGAAACAAAAAAGTCTGAAAGCAAAGCAGGAGGACAGGTTCTCACTTAGGACCAGGGGGACTAATGGATTTGACAGTGTGCCCAAGTCTGCATTACGAGTCATACAGCCTTCCTCTGCACTAACAGCTGCTGGTACGTCGCTGCTTAAGTCACTTAACCTCTAGGGGCCTCAACTTCTTTATTTGAAAAATGAATTCTAGAATCATGTGGTCAGAAACAACCTGGAGAGTCAGTTAGCTAAACTTTCTTCCCAGAGGTTCTACATGATTTCAAATGTGTCTCTACCTCACTGCTTTCTGGAATTGAAACAAACATACTTCAGATAGTGCTAGTGCAAAAAAAAATTTAAGCCATTCTTGTAGAAACACACAGGAAGATGAAGAAAATCAAAGGGACTAATTTTGCTTTCCACTTCAGCTAGCAGCATTGATACCACATCTCTTGGGGACTGTATCAAACTGACCTCAGAGGTAAGGAAGGTGCTGTCAGGGCTCACTCCACATCTCTCTCCCTCTGTGCAGAGTAGGGACAGGAGTGAGCAGGGCAGATGGCCACAGGGTGGCAAACAGCAGGTGTCACCATATTGCTCTACCCACAAGCTGTCGCCATCAGATATTGCTTTCATCTATCTAGCTTTCTAAATCCTGTTGCTTTTACATCAATGGTTGGAAACAAGAAATCAGCTAAGATAAGCCTTCAGACTCCCTTATGACATTATGGATTCAACACACCAAGGCAGGCAGCTAAGGAAACATTTCTGATTAAAGGACAAACTCCAATAAAAAGAAGTAAAAATATTAAATTATTGATGAACTTAAATTAAGAAAATACAGAAGAAACTTGGGAAAACAACTTTAGATAATAAAAACAAACCAAAATGCATAAGGCCTGGTCTAGGCACCATTTCATCTGATCACTTCTGTTAAATAATACAATCAGACGAAGGTTCAAAATTCTCTTTAATCAGGGACTTTTTTTTTTAGGTTTTTTTTTTTTATCTCAATTACATTAATTTCTTAATGTAAGAAATTCCATTTAAGTTCAATGTTTGTAACTTCTGTGGCAGATCCCACAGCCTAAGCAATCACTCAATGCTTATGATGGAAATAATTAAAAGAACTCTAAGCAGCAAAATCAGAGACTGTATAGGAAAAGTTTGAACTCCAATGTAGTACAACTGCCAGCCCATGCACAAAAAGACCAGTGGATGATTTTAAAGAGTTTCCCAACTGTTCCCAAAGAAGGGCGACATTTTTCAGGTGCCCAAGCACATGATGGTAATATTTAATTGCCTTGTAGAAGTTGAAGACCATAAAGACACAATGATTGACTAAGAAAAAAATCAATTAGTCTACACAAACCAAAAATGATGCCTAATCAGGGACTTTCATTGCAGCTAAAAAGGGAAATAATGTGAAAGACCTTTGATCCCATAGTAACAAAGGTGTATACATTTGTCAATATCCATAAATTTATACACTTGGACATACTCATTTTAAAATAGTAAAGTATATTTCAATTAAAAAAACCACTAGGCATAAAAAAAACCATTTTCTTTAATGTCTGCCTTAACCTGAAATTTCAAGCTAAAAAGCAGGTTATTCAGCAAAAGGAATGATAATGTTCTTCTTCAATACCAATTAACCAATCTGCTCAAACATATCTACAGATAGTGCTAGTGCAAAAAAATTTTTAGGCCATTCTACAAAGCTTAGACCATGCCCACGCTGCTTCAGAGCACGAGGTGACAAGCCTTCAAGCTCATACAGCCCTATCCCTCATTTTGTTGTGTTATAATTTCTGCAGCCCCACTGCCTTTGAGAGAGGCAATTGTGCACAGTAGTTAGGAATACAGAGTCTGCCATCACCACTTACTTTCTTTGTGACAGCAGGCAATTTAGCTGACTTCTCTGTGTTCCACTTTTCTTATCTTTAAAAGGGGCACTGTTCTGGGTTAAATTGTGTCTATGACAAAATGTTGATGTGCTAACTTCGAGTACCCGTGGATGTGACCTTATTTAGAAATAGGGTTTTTACATGACCAACCTAAGATGAAATCATTAAGGTGGGCCCAAATCTAATCTAATAGTGTCCTTATAAAAAGGGAAATTTTGACCCCTGTGAGCTGTGATGACTCCACTACACTCTACCCCCAGGTGGTAAGGTAACAGAGTGAGACTCTGACTCAAAAAGATAAAAAAGTTACTGCCCATATTTTATAGGAAATATATGGGTTTGATTTTAGGTATATAATTCAAAAAAGCTTGAGAAATTTTCTGTATTTCCTTAAGTAAGAAATTATATTTTCTAGCAATAATTTCATTTCTCAGCAATTGTTACACACATGTGTACAAACTAAATTGTTTAATGTTGTTAGCAAAAATTAAACCAACCAGAGTCCTGTATTTTTTTCTAGATACTTATTTCAAACCAGCTTTCTTTTTTTTAGACTCCTTCATTGGTAGAAGCAGCACTACCTAACTGCATCATCCAATTCTCTTTGTAAGCTGGTCTCCACCGTCAGACATCTTCAGTGGGAACTTGCCAATTTATCTAGGAAGTCTTGCCATTGAGATATTTTGTTTCTGAATTAACTCTTTTGATCTGTCCTTTTCCCTAGGCAAGTCCAATCCACCTGTTTTCTTGGGTATTCGTACTTGTTACGTGTTTGAAATTGGGGGAATACAACTCTCCCTTACAACTCCTCCGATTACATTCTTTTCTGCTTTCTCACTTCCGTGTCCTTCTCATCATTCCATTCATTTCTTTATTCTTTAAATAAACTTTCTCTCAGCTACAGGTCTTCAATGCAGTACTTGAAAACAAAGGGTTATATAATCAAGTGGTAAGACTGTCAGAATTTAGCACAGTTCTTACAACATTTTCTTCCATAGAACACTCTTTTCTCCCTCACTGTTTAAACTCTTTTTTCCCAAGAATTCTTTTCCCTGATGGGAAAACAATGTTTCAAGAATCCTAAAATGACGTTATTTTGCTCTTGCTGCTATTTCAGTCACACAGCTGGGACTAGCTCCCTGGAGCTCTGATTTACAATTAGGCAATTTAACCCCAATTCTATTCCTTGTAGTAAACAGCAAACAAGATCCATATTTCACTAAAATATTCTAATCTGAAGAGAAAAACATGCCCAATATTCTCTCCTTGAAACACTTGGTTTATAAAGATGTGGAAAAAGATGTTCCATTTGGAGTGAGTGTATCAGCAGCTCTGAGATGAGAGCTGATAAATTGTCCTTTGAAATCATTAAAAACGCTGTTAAAAAAGTATGTTTGACATCTTAATAGGAAAATAACAAAATAAAATGTCAGTATCCCTGCTTCCCTACCTCAGGCTCTATCTGACACACTTTAAATGATGGTGACTAACACCTGCTGTCAGGCACTGCCTTCATATGCCACAAAAATAACTCCACTAAATATTCTTAAGGAAGTTAGAAGTGTGTGTCAGCCATCTGTCTGCTTTAATTGGTTTTTCATTAGAATCTTACCATTTCTTTGAAATATATTCCAATTTTGTCCCTCATGTTCTTCAACTGGCCTTTAATAAGTTGGGTAGGTTAGAAGGACCAGCCACCTACCTGCGTTCGCAGCACAGCCCTGGCCAGGCCCCGGGTTTGTGCCCCTTGCATGAGCCTATGCCAGGTCCCTGTATGGAGCCCTGTATACTGCGTTTTCCCAGAGCTCTGTGGAAGAAATGGCAAGGGTCAGATTCAACTAGCCCTTCCTGAGCTCACGGAGCGTCAGACCCTTTCCCGGTGTTTCCCATGAGATGCCATCACACTCAGCACAAATGGAAAGGGGAAACTGAAAGCAAAGTCCTAGCCTAGAGAGCCGAAATTGCAGTTCATAGGAATTTTCACCTCGCTGTGCTCACATGAGGTCTACTTCCCGTTTCTACTCCTGGCTCATAAAAGTGCTTTCAATCCTCTGCCATCCTTACAGCACAAACGATGAAAGATATTCTGGGTCAAAAGATCCCTGATGTCTGGAAAGTGAAAACAGACTTCAGAGAAAGGACGAAGTTAGTAATCAAAACCTTAAAGTACTTATATTTGATATAAGGTCCCTCAAGTGAAACTACAGCACATGCAACAAGAACAGTGGGAAATAGTTCAAAGATTCCCAGCAGCTAAAAAGTCCTTAGAAGGTCCTTAGCCATCCTGCCAAAGGAGGTGTTATCAGTTTCTTAGTAAGAAAGAATAAGAAACTGCTACCTCAGCCCACTGTGCTTCCTTTGTAGTTTGCTATATATAAGTATACATAGTTCTCTTGAAAGAGTGATATTCTGAAAAAATGCTCACCATCCTTAATCATCAGGGAAATGCAAATCAAAACTACTCTGAGATATCACCTAACTCCAGTAAGATTAGCCCACATGACAAAATCCCAAAACCAGAGATGTTGGCGTAGATGTGGAGAAAAGGGAACACTCCTACACTGCTGGTGGGAATGCACACTAATACGTTCCTTTTGGAAGGATGTTTGGAGAGTACTTCGAGATCTAAAAATAGACCTTCCATT